>JAQQSY010000252.1:9910-23252 GCA_028646535.1 Procyon lotor | reverse complement strand
CGGTGTGGTGGGGGGGGACCTGGGGGACAAAGGAGGCTGCCGGTGAGTGGGGGGTGGGGGGAGGTAGATGCCAACACAGTGTAGGGGTGGATGGGGTGGGTGGGGTGGGCCAGCCCTCATCCTCCCAGCCCGCAAATAGAGCAGGACCCGGGACCTTAGTCACAATGAGGCAGACCCATGTGAGGACTTAGAGCATACAAGGAGAGAGGGAGATGTGGGGGGTCTAGAACCTCAGCAGTCTTCACAGACCATGAGAGGTGACCCCCTTTCCTGTGCTCGGGCTTTAGCCTCGTCAGTTTATCGCTGGGAAGCCTGCGGCATCCTCACGGCTGGGTGAGCAGGCCCCATGGAGGTCTGGGAGTGAGCAGTGGTGGATGGAGGGGGGAAGGAGGGAGGGAGGGAGGCGGGCAGGAAAGGAGGGAGGAGGAGGGGGGCACGTGGAAGAAGAGCAGGTAGGAAGGAAGAGGGGAGGGAGGGAGGCAGGCAGGGAGTGCGCAGGGAGGGAGGGAGGGAAGCAGGCAGGCCGGAGGGGCCAATGCCGCTCTGGGCAGAGCTGGCCAGCTGGATGGGAAGACGGCACCTTGCAGCCGTGGGCACAGACGAACGGGCTCTGCAAAGTGTCCAGGCGTGCCCGGCACTTGTCCCTGATGTGCATCTCCCCCACAGGCTGGCTTACCCCAAGGCCCAGATCCTCAATCCCACGTAAGTGAGCGAGTCCCTGCCCGGCCCGTGGCTCCGCCTCCCCGGTGCCTCACCCCGCTCCTCTCCAGGGCCACAGCCTTCTCTTGCCTGTCCTGTCCCTTCTCGCACCGCCTCACGTCTCACCGTGGCCGGGTTCATTTGCAATGGGCCTGGTGCCACGGAAGGCGCCTCTCACTCTTGGTCCCAGGAGGCACACATGTCCTTTTATTTCTTGGGGACAGGGGACAGGGGTCTGGGCTGGCTGGACCCCGAGGGCTTTCCGTGGCTGCCGGTGTCACAGGGACCACAGTTCTGGGCCAGTCCCCACAGCCGGGCCTCCGGGGCCAGTGCCCACACCCCTTGCTCGTTCTGCCCAAGACAGTGTGGCAGCCCGTCTCTGGGGCCTCGACAGGAAGGTGACCGTACAAGCAGGGAAACTGAGGCTCAGAGAAGTAAGGGTACTCGCCCGAGGCCCGGCAGCTGGGGAGGGACGGATCGGGATCCAGCCCCGGCCACGGGACCTCCACGTCAGGAGAGCTGGAGATGCACGCTGTCCCACACTGTCCTTCTGGAAGCAGCACCCGCCTCTCCTTGACTTTCTAGAGCCACCAGCCAGGTGAGGCCACGAGCCCTGGACACGTGACCACTCTGGAGTGAGATGGGCTGTCGGCGAAACACACCGGACTTGAAGCACTTAGCACCCCCACACCTAAAACACGCTCCCAAATGTAAACTATGCTATTTGCTGGGAAAGGGGCTTAGTTCTTGCCTCACTGAGATGCAGCTCCTCCCGGGAAGCAGGGCTCGTGGCCCCCCAGCAGGAGTGTCCCGTGGGACCCGGCAGCCAGCTGGTGCCTAGGAGACAGTCCAGGCGAGGGCAGTGGGGGGACGGGAGTGTCACGGCTCAGGACCGCAGGTCTGGAATCCTGTCTGCTTCCCGCTCTGCCGCTCCCGGACTGTGAACCCCGGGACTAATCCTTCCCGCGCCCGGCCCCCGTGTCCGCGGGCTGCTCTAACAGTGTGGCTCGTTTCCCCCAGGAGGGCGGACGTGCTGGTCATGACCCACTGGTTTGCTCCCATCGTCTGGGACGGGGTCTTTGACTCTACCATTCTGGACGCACAGTTCAGAAACACCACCGTTGGGCTGACCGTGTTTTCCATCAAAAAGTAAGTGAGGTCTGGGCAGCTGTGCTGAAGAGGGGCACCCGGCCCAGGGACACCAGCAAGCCCCCCCGCGGGGCGGGGCGGGGGACGGGAGGACGCCTGTCACCAGGTGCCGCTCTTTTCCAGGATGAGGTGCTCTCGGGAGCTGGGGCGGCAGGGGGGGCTTGGCGTGCAGGGGAACTGGGTGGGCCTAGCAGGGGCCACGGGGCACACCCCTGCTCAAAGTAGCCCCCACACCGAGAGTCGCCTGCTCCAGAGGTCGGGGCATGGGCCTTTGCGGGCCGGGCAGCCTCCACTGATCACGGCAGGGGCCAGCGGCCGGGCGGGAGCCGAGCCCCCACAGCCCGCTGCCCCGCCCCCATTCCAGACAGACCGCCCCGGCCTCGTCTCCCGGCGGGTCGCAGCGGGTTTCCCAGGTGGTCGAGCTGGATCCGGACGCTCCAGGCTGCACTGACGGCCTCGGGGTCGGCTCGTTTGCTCTGAAACCTGGCTTGCGTCTTACAGACCATGTCTTCGCCCTCACGTGCCGTGTCTCGGACACGTCTGCACTCTCACCCTGCGGGCCTTCCTCGTGCTTTTGAACGGCTGCCCGCTCTCATTCCGGGGAGCTCTGGGCCCTGCTCAGACTGCTTGCAGAGCTGCCCTTGCGGTGCTGGGACAAATATCATTGCGCTGTGAAATTTTTCCACCATGCGGCCAAGTTGTAAGAAGTGTACCGTGAACGGGCACGTGCCCACCCCCGACACCCCACTGCGGACGTCCTCTCCTCTGTCCCCCGGGAGCTCCCTAGTTTTACCAGCACATAGTGGGCGCGGGACTCCGTGCGCGCGTACACTGTCCAACACGGTGAGTTGACGGGCCCGTCCACAGCTCGTTAGCTACCATGGCCCTGCTGCGCGTCTTGTCTCCAAAACTTACTCATCCTCCCTCTGGAAGTTTCTGCGGTGGAGCCCCTTCACCCATGTCCCCATTCCTGCCCGTCCTGCCTCTGGTTAGCCGCTTCCCTGCTCTCTGTGGCTGTGGGCTCAGGGTTTCTTAGATTGCACGTGTAGGTGAGATCATGCTGTGTTCATCTGTCTGACCCACGTCACGTAGCATAGTGGCCTCAGGTTTCGGCGGTGTTGCTGCAAGTGGCAGGGTTTCTTTCTTTTTCACCGCTGAGTGACGTCCGTCTCACGCTTTGTGTATCCGGTCAGCTGCAGATGGACACTTAGGTCCTTTCGATGTCTTGGCTCTTTTAAATTACGCCGCGGTGAACGTGGGAGTGAAGTCATCGCTTCAAGATACCGATTGAACTTTCTGTCCCTGTCCCTGTCTCTGTCATCTATCTCTGGGCCTCCAGAAGTGGGATTGCTGGATCCGTTTTTTTTAAGACTTTATTTATTTGAGGGGGGGTGGGGAATGTGCGCTGGGGAGGAGCAGAGCGAGAGAGAAACCCAAGCAGGATCCCAGCTAAGCACAGAGCGCGATGCGGGGCTCAGTCTCACCACCCTGGGACCATGACCTGAGCCCAAACCAAGAGTCCCACGCTTAACCAGCTGAGCCCCCCAGGCGCCCCAGGGAACTTCTGTTTTTCACTTTGGAGCAGCCTCCTTACTGTCTTCCACAGCGGCTGCACCCGTTTGCCCTCCCTCCCAACACTGCACAAATGTTCCCTTCTCTCCACCTGCTCACCGACACGTCATCTCCTGTCTTCCTGACACCTTTTAACAGGTGTGAGGTGACGTCTCGTTGTGGTTTGGGTTTGCATTTCTCCAAGGATGAGTGATGTTGAGCATTTTCATGGACCTGTTGGCCATTTGAATATTTTCTTTGGCATGATTCCAACTTCTTGAGTTTGCTAAGATTTGTTTTGTGGCCCAACATTTGATCTACCCTAGAAAATGTCCCATGTGCCCTTGAGAAGAGTGTGTGCTCTGCTGCTGTTGGATGGAATGCTCTCTGTATTGTGTGTTAGGTCCGTTTGGTCTGCAGTGTTGTTCAAATATGCTAGTTCCGTGGCGCCTGGGTGGCTCAGTCGTTAGGCGTCTGCCTTCGGCTCAGGTCATGATCCCAGGGTCCTGGGATCGAGCCCCGCATCGGGCTCCCTGCTCGACGGGAAGCCTGCTTCTCCCACTACCGTTCCCTCTGCCTGTGTTCCCTCTCTCGCTATGTTTCTCTCTATCAAATAAATAGAATCTTTAAAAACAAAACAAAACAAAACAAATATGCTAGTTCCTCACCAAGTCTCTCTCTGGAAGATCTATCCACCTTTGAGAGTGGACCCACCTTTGAGAGTGGGTTATTAAAGTCTCCAGTCAATATCATACTGTGGCTTGTTTCTCTTTTAGTTTTGTTAATATTTGCTTTATGTGTTTAGGTCCTCTGATGTTGGGTGCATAAGTGTTTGCAGTTGTTATTTCTTCTTAATGGATTGAGCCCCTTATCATCATATAATAACATTTTTTGTCTTGTTTGATCATTTTTAGCCTAAAGCCTACTTTGTCTGATGTCAGTATGGCCATCCCCCTTTTTTGGGCCACTGTTTGCTTGAAGTATCTTTTTCTTTTTCTTGCTCTTGCTCTGTGTCTCTAAAGCTAGAGTGAGTCTCTTCCAGGCAGAATATTGTGGGATCTTTGAAAAAAAAAAAATTTATCCATTTAGCCATTCAGTGTCTCTTGATTGCAGAATCTTTTTACATTTAGAACATCTTTTAAATGAGTGTCTTTTGAACTAGAGTCGTAAGTGACTCATGCACTGCCATTACATTAGAGAATCTGACTTTGACTATGTTTACCGTTACCAGTGAATCGTATAAATGTATTCATATGCTCGCATAAGGTTAATTAGAACCCGTTTCTTTCTGCTGGAAGAGTGGGAGGCCCTGTAGCATCTCTTGTAAGGCATGTCTGGTGGGGACGAACCCCCTCAGCTCTTGTGTGGGAAAGGCTTTATCTCTCTATTTCTGAAAATCAGCTTTGTTGGGGTAATGTTCCTTCAATATTTTTACTTTTTGTTTTTTAGAGAGCTAGAGAGCATGTGAATGGGAAGGGGCGGGGCAGAGGGAGAGAATCTTAAATAGGCTCCTTATGAGGGGCTTGATCCCACAACCCTGAGATGGTGACCTGAGCTGAAATCATGAGTCAGGCACCCAACCAACAGAGCCACCCAGGTGCCCCAACATTTTGAATATATCATCTCACTCTCTCCTGCCCTGCAAAGTTTTGTTGACAAATCTTCCCATAGTCTTATGAGAGCGATTACCTTATATGTGATAACTTGCTTTTCTCTTGCTACTTTGAAATGTTTCTCCTTGTCTTTGACTTTTTAATTTTTTTAGTGATCTCTATACCCAACGTGGGGCTCAAACTCAGGACTCCAGGATCCTCACGTTCTTCCAACTGAGCCAGCCAGGCACCCTCTTTGTCACTGACTTTTGGCAATTTAATAATAATGTAACTCTCTGTAATTCTTTTTAGGTTCAAATTATTTAGGGTCCTTTGAGCCTCATGAACCTGGATGTCCATGGCTCTCATTTGGGAAGTTTTCAGCCATTATTGCTTTAAATGTATTTTCCGCCCCTTTCTCCTTCTCTTCTCCTTTTGGGATTCCCATAATGCACACACTGTTTGTTTTCATGCTTTCCCATAAATCCATAAGCTTCACGATTAAGATTTTGTTATGCTGGCATGGTCACTAGTCTGCCCATCTGTCATCCTTCTGTGCATCTAGCAGTTCATGTTGCTTTTGATATACACGAAGGTACATCTGGGACATCGGCTCATGGTGATCAACTAGGATTCAGGATGCGTTTATGGTTTTTCTTCTTTCCAGGTAAAATGTATATACAAACGTTGGCTCAGTGTTGGCAAATGCATATAGTTGTGTAACCAGAATCCTTTGCTACTCATGTGACATTCCCACCACCCCCACAAAGTTCCCTCGTGCCCCTTCCCAGCCAACGCCTCCCCCTCCTTCCTCTCCCACATCACTGTTTTCGACTTTTTTCCACTCTAACATTATTTTTGCCTACGGGAATTGTGAAATACATACTGTTTTGTGTTGTCTTTTCTCACGAAGAATCATCACTTGGAGATTCATCCGTGATTTTGCATGAATCAGTAGCTCTGTTTTGTGGCTTAGCATTCCATCGTATGGGCGGACCACAGTTGGTTAACCTACTTTCCTTCTGATGGACACCTGTTTCCAGGTTTTGGGTATTATTAGTAAATATGACTTTTGTTGGACAAATCTTTTGTGGACGTACATTATATTTTTCCTTGATTGAACATTCAGGAGTGGAATTGCTCAGCCTTAGGTCAGAAACACGTATAGTTTTGTAAAAACTTCCCGACATTTTCGCAGTTTGGTTGTAGCATTTTACACCCCCACCCACAATCTAAGGAAGTTCTGACAGCTCCTCATGCTCCACAGAATTTTATGATGTGAGTTGCCTGTAAACTTTTATACTTGGATCTTTGTCCAGACATACGAGTGGATCTGTGGGGTGGAGTCCTAGAAATGGAATTGAGGGAAGAATGTACACATTTGAAGTTTTGATATATTGGTGGCTCTCAGTCGGTAGGGCATCCACCTCTTGATTTAGGTTCGGGTCAGGATCTAGGATTGTGGGATCGAGCCCCATGTCGGGCTCTGTGCCCAGGGAGGAGTCTGCTCCCCACCGCCCACTGAACTCCCTCTGAATAAACAAACAAAATCTTTAAAGTGTTGATACATTTTTCTCATATGCCCTCTGAAAGGATTATAAAAACTGGTACTTTCCTTAGTGGATACGAGAGTGCCTGCCTTCCCTTACCCTCAACCGTACACCGAAGTAGTCACTTACTCACTTGCTACAAAGGTCCTTCCTGAACACTTACTGTGTGCAGACTCCACGGATAAGGCAGTTACAAAACAGGGAAAGGCCCTGTCTTCGTGGAGCTGTATTCTATTGGGAGAAGACAGAAGAATAAGTAAAACACAAATACGAAATGTGTTCCATGGTCATTTGGGCTCTAAAATAGCTAAGGCTGGGTCAGGGGGTCGAGAGGGATTTGTTTTCATTTTATTTGTGGATTTATTGGCTCTTTCTTATTGAGCTCTGATTTCCACCCAGAAAAATACACAGGCCAAGTGCACAGCCCGCTGTATTTTTATGTCAGCTGGCACCTGTGCTGCTGCCAGCTGGAGGAGCCGCAGGGCACGGGTGGTTCTGGGCCCCAAAGGCTGGAAGCTGCTGTGGGTGAGAGCACCGCAGGGCACGGATCCCAGCCTGAGGGAACAGAAAGTGCAAAGGCACAGAGGAGCATGCCTGACATGTGTTAGGAACATCAAAGAGACGCCCGTCCCGACAGCAGGATGGGGGAGAGAGGGGAAGGAGCGAGGTCAGAGCAGATCTTGTAGGGTCTGGTCGACCACTGTAGGATCTTGATTCTTTCTTTCTTTCTTTCTTTCTTTCTTTCTTTCTTTCTTTCTTTCTTTCTTTCTTTCTTTCTTTCTTTCTCTTTCTGAGAAGAAGCTATTGGAGGATCAGGAGTTGGGAGAGATCGATCATTAGATATTAGCCATCATTTGAATTTTTGCCAAACTCGTGGATTAAGAAAATACCTTATGGTTGAGGCTATGTGCTCAATACCAAGTGATCTGAATGCCTCTTCTTACTATACAGTTGATACACTCTGTCTAGCTATGGTCTTTATCTTTAGGTTTTGATTTTTTTAAAGATTTTATTTATTTAGTTGACAGAGGGAGAGAGATCACAAGTAGGCAGAGAGGCAGGCAGAGAGAGAGGGGGGAAGCAGGCTCCCCACCGAGCAGAGAGCCCGATGCGGGGCTCGATCCCAGGACCCTGAGATCATGACCTGAGCCAAAGGCAGAGGCTTTAACCCACTGAGCCACCCAAGTGCCCCGGTTTTTATCTTTAGGTTTTGATTTTTCATTGTGGTAAAATACACATAACATCCACCCTCTAAACTACTTTTAAATGCACAGTTGAGTAGTTACCGACTCGCATTGCTGTGCCGCCCACCTTCCCAAGCATTTTCCTCGTGGAAACCTGAAGCTCTGTGCCCATTACACACTAGCTCCCGTGGCCCCTCTCCCAGCCTCTGGCACCCGCCCTTCTGCTGTCTGATTCTAGGAATCTGCCCACTCTAGATGCCCCATGTAAGTGGGATCAGACAGAGCTTGACTTTCACCATCGGCTTATTCTACTTAGCGTGATGTCCTCAGGATGTGACTGTGGTATTATAAGCTGTTTTAGCCCAAGTCTGTTTTTCTGCTGCCATTGGATTCTGTTTAACACCCGCCCTCTCTTTGCTGGGGTGCTTGTTGTTGGCCTTAGATACGTGGTCTTCCTGGAGCTGTTCCTGCAGACGGCGGAGAAGCACTTCATGGTGGGACACAGGGTCACCTACTACGTCCTCACCGACCGGCCAGCTGATGTTCCCAGCATGGCCCTCGCAGAAGGGAGGCAGCTGGTGGTCCTCAAGGTCCGAAACTATGTGCGCTGGCAGGACGTGTCCATGCACCGCATGGAGATGCTCAGCAACTTCTCGAAGCAACGCTTCCTCCACGAGGTGAACTACCTGGTGTGCGCGGACGTGGACATGAAGTTCAGCGACCACGTGGGCGTGGAGATCCTGTCCCCCCTCTTTGGCACCCTGCACCCCGCTTACTACAGGGCGGCCCGTGAGGACTTCAGCTACGAGCGCCGGCCACAGTCCCGGGCCTACATTCCGAGAGACGAGGGTGACTTCTACTACGCAGGAGGCTTTTTTGGGGGTTCAGTGGCTGAGGTCCACCGACTGACCTCAGCCTGTCACCAGGCAATGGTAGTCGATTGGGCCAATGGGATCGAGGCCGTGTGGCAGGACGAGAGCCACCTGAACAGGTACCTTCTCTACCACAAGCCCACCAAGGTGCTGTCCCCGGAGTACCTGTGGGACCCGCAGCAATTGGGCCGGCCCAGGGTCATGAAGAAGCTGAGATTCGTGGCCGTGCCCAAGAATCATGCAGACATCCGGCGCTGATGAGCCCAGGGCCTGGGAGGTCCCCAGACAAGCCTGTGGCCTTAGGAGGTTCCCTAACTACAATGCGAACAACTGAGGACAGAGGCTGAGATTTCTTCTTTGTATAGGTCAGTACCTACCACAGCGCCTCTCCCAGCCTCTCTGGGAGAGTCCCAGAGACTCTCAAGACATGACCCCTAAAAACCTGGTGTACACTGTACCCAGACAATGGGAGAGGCCCAGCCTGAAAGCACTTTTCTGGATTTGGTTTGTGTGTATCGGTAGCTTGTTGCTTTGGGTCATTTGTCTTTTTCTTATGGATTCGTGGGAGTTTGTTATTGTTTTGGGTATTAGTACTTTTCTCAGACACATGCTAAAAATCTCTTCTAGTTTTTATGTTGCTGCTTCAACTCTTTTTTTTTTTTTAAGATTTTATTTATTTATTTGACAGAGAGAGAGATATCAAGTAGGCAGAGAGGCAGCAGGGCGGGGGGGAAGCAGGCTCCCTGCTGAACAGAGAGCCCAATGCGGGGCTCGATCCCAGGACCCTGAGATCATGACCTGAGCCAAAGGCAGCTGCTTAACCATCTGAGCCACCCAGGCGCCCCTAGCTGGTTGTGATTCCTGTTGCTATCTTCAGTTGTGTGTTTCTGGATGTATAGTTTTGTAGCAAGAATGCAGCAAGTACACAATTTCAACTCTGGGGAGTGTGTTGAACTTCTTTTATGGCTTATGGATGGATCATTCAAAACATTGCTATGGGCAGTTGCAAAGAATGTACCCAAAATGGTACAAACACTCCGGAGAATGTCTAGGAATTTCTGGGAAAGTTAATATACACCTACCCCGTAAACCCTCATTTCTACTCCGCAGTACTTGCCCAAGAGACCTGAAAACACGTGTCCACAAAGAGACTTGTACAGGAATGTTTCTGTCAGAATTCTTGATAAAGCCCCAAACAATTCAGATGTCCATCAGAAGGGCAGACAGGCAAAGTGGAACAATCACACAGTGGAAAACTCAGAGAAGAAGTGGGCTGTAGGGGAGCCTGGGGGGCTCAGTGGGCTGAGGCCACTGCCTTCGGCTCAGGTCATGATCTCAGGGTCCTGGGATTGAGCCCCGCATCGGGTTTTCTACTCGGGGAAGAGCCTGCTTCCCCCTCTCTCTCTGCCCGCCTCTCTGCCTGTTGTGATCTCTCTCACTCTCTCTTAAATAAATAAATAAAATCTAGAAAGAAGGAAGGAAGGAAGGGAGGAAGGAAGGAAGGAAGGAAGGAAGGAAGGAAGGAAGGAAGGAAGGAAGGGAGGGAGGAAGGAAGGAAGGAGAGAGAAAGAAATGGACTGACGACGCATGAGGACCGTGGATGAGACTCCAAGACATCCCGCTGAGCCAGAGACCAGACCCCGGGGCGCACGGGCTGTCCCGTGTCCTAGCCGAGCACGGGCGATACCCCTCTGTGGTGACTGATCCCAGACAGTGGCTGCCACAGAGGGAGGTGGCGGTAGTTGTCTGGACAAGGGGCATGAGGGGACTCTTTGGAGGGAATGGACATGTTTGTCATCCCGTGACAGGTGATTGAGGATGTCCTGTAGTTGCCGAACATATTCGGTGTGTGTATCGGACGCAGATGCGGTGACGAGTAAGAGGACCAGGACCGTCCCGTGGGTCAGTGGCAGCAGGCTCAATACCAGGATTGGACTCGTGTCTGCGCACTGTCACAACCGAGTACCGGAAGCCGAGGGGCTGAAAACGACGGAAATTTGCTCTGCCCCAGTGCCAGGGCTGGAAGTCTGGGATGCAGCTGTGGGCAGGCCCCGGCTCCTTCTGAGATTCTGGGTACAAGAAGCCTCCGGGCGTCTTCCAGTGCCCCACGGAGCCCACTGCCCTTGGCTCGCAGCTTCCTGCTCGGTCTTTGTGTGGCTGCCGTCCTCGGAGCCTCTCTCCTGCGCTTGCGAGCCCGCGGTCATACCGGGCTGAGGGCCCACTCTGCTCCGCTAGGGCCTCACTGAAATTTGTGTCTCGATTGCACCTGCAAAGACCCTCTTCCACATCAAGTCGCGTTCACGGGTGCCGGGGGTTAGGACTCAACCTGTATTTTGTGCGGGACATTATTCTACCCGTGACATGGATTAAATCAGCGTTTCTGTCCAGCGCTCCATGTCTACCGCCTTTTTTGTTTTAACAGGTTTTATTTCTTCAATGCAGTCCAAGGCACATAGAAAAACTGAGCAGACAGTACAGAGTTTCTGTGTTTCCCCCCCCCCCCCACCCCCCGCACAACCTCCCCTGGTGCTGACCTCTTGCTTCGTGCGGGACATTTGTTACACTTGCCATATAAGATGATCTTGGTATACTCACGTTAAATGAAGTCCATATTTTCACGTGGGGTCCCTCTTTGTGTCGTACCTCCCGTGGGTTTGGGACAGTGGAGCATGACGTGCACCTGCCACGCGGCAGCAGGCAAAGGAGTTTCACTGCCCCCCGAGGCCCCTGGGCTCTGCCTGTTCACCCCTCCTCCCCAGCCGGCCTGACACGAGCACTGAGCTCTTCAAGTCTCCAGAGCTACCCCTTTCCCAGAAAGCCACGGGGTTGAAATCATACAGGAGGTAGCCTTCTTTTTTAAAGGATTTTATTTATGTGTTGTGGGGGAGAGGGGCAGAGGGAGAGAGAGAAAAAGAGAGAGGGCATCCAAGCAGCCTCCCCGCTGAGTAAGAGCCCCGTGTGGAGCTCCTTCTCAGGACCCCGAGATCATGACCTGAGCAGAAATCGAGAGTCAGATGCTGAACCGACTGAGCCACCCAGGCGCCCCACACACCTGCATTTCTTGATGGACCTTCTCCTATAATATTTTGGCTAATGTTTTTCAAGCTGGCATGTAGCTATTTTTCTTTAAAAAGCATGTCACACAATCTGTGCCTCTTTTTCTTTACCAGGGCCATGGAAGCTCTTCCCCCTTGGGATCATCTGTACATTTGGGGCTCATTCTTGCCATCCCCGGGCCTGTGTTCTGTCAGTGGTTACTGTTGAGCTCTCTAGCTCCATCGTACATCCTACTAATGACTCTGCTGGGCCCCTTGCACGCTCCCCTGCACTCGGTGGGACTTTCTTTTCCCCACCTTGCTAAGGGAAGCACTGGCCCCCATCTCTTCTGTCCCTGCCTTTTCTCATGGTGTATTCCTCGCGCAGTGAGACTTTGGAGTCTTTGTTTCCAGGTCTGGGGTCACCCTTTGGTGGCATGTGGGTATCTATCTCAGCGTCTTGTCTGCTTGCCACAATAGCCTCCAGATGACCAGCGACCCTGTCCCACCGGGTCTGAGCCGTGTCAGTGTCCCAGTTTCCCTCGTGAGCCATAGCTGGCGGACTGCTGGTTTGTATTTTCCCCTCTTGCCATACAGCTGGGGAAGGGGGGCTGCTGAGGACACAGGGCAGATCGGCTGAGGCTGCGTGCTGGTGTCCCTCCGGGTTTGCAGAGCGTTAGGGACGTGTCACCCGCTAAGGTCAGCGGGGCCAGAGCCAGGGGGAATGTCCTCATCTGCCTGGAGGCAGTGAAGGGGCGAGGGGCTGATGAGAGTGAGAAAGAGGAGCATCAGGCCCAGGTCGCTGGGCTTCCGCAGGGCACTGCTCCCTGACAGCAAAGGGGAAGTGACATTCTGGTTGGAAAGAGTCTGGCGGGGCTGAGTAGAGCCGGGAGTGAGGACCAGGAGCCCCGGGACTGAGCAAGGCAGGAGGGCAGTGAGACCACCTCAGGGGCGCCTCCCCTTCCTGAGCTGGGCATCCTCACCTGTAACAGGAGACTCACCACAGCGCCTACCACAGCTGCCCTGCAGACTGGAAAGAAGCCTCTGGAACAGCGCTCTGCATGTACTAGCTGGAGAGGAGTGGGCTATGGTGGGTATCCTGCCCCCGCCCCCCCGCCCTCAGAATGTCCCGTTGGCGGGGACACCATGTCGGGCCCGGCCGCGTAGGCACCTAGGGGCACTCAGCCGGCATCCATAGTCCGCCAAGGGGCGCCAGGACCTGGGAGATGGGGAACTGCACGTTGGGGAGGATCGCGGGGGGCTGCTGGGGGAAATGGGGGGTAGTGCTCTGCGGGCCGGGCGGCTCTGCCCAGGCCCGGTTCCGCCCTGACGGTGGGGCCCGAGCACGGGGACTGCCCCCCCCTCCCGGGGGTCCCCCTGACCTGGCTTGGTGCTCCCAAACAGGGCGGGGGGCGGGGTCGAGCCCCGGGGGCGGGGCCGGAGGGGCGCGCTGGGACCCGCCTTGCAGGTGCCTGTCCGGAAAATCCCGTCCCTCCACCAGGAGGGGTCGTCGGGACCCGGAGATTTCTTCCCCGGACCCCAGCTCCTCACTAGCTCTTGCTCAGTCGGGCGTCGGGGAGTCGGGCCCACCGCAGCCGCCCCCGTCCGTCCCCGGGAAGCCGAGGCGGGAGGTCGCGGAGGGGCTGGGGCCCTGGCAGCGCCAAGAGGACGCGAGGAGGTCGCCGGGGGACGCGGAGCCATGGCCGAGCT
>JAQQSY010000251.1:0-23278 GCA_028646535.1 Procyon lotor | reverse complement strand
AAACAAACTGAAGGTTTCAGAGGGGAGGGGGTTGGAGGGATGGGGTTGCCGGGTGATGGGCACTAAGGAGGGCACTTTTGTGATGAGTGCTGGGTGTTATATGCAACTAATGAATCACTGAACACTACATCAAAAACTAATGATGTACTATATAGTGGCTAAGTGAACATAATAAAAAAAAGTGGAAAAAATACTTATCTGCAGCTGAACTCTTGTGCGGGCTTCTCCAGCCTAAAAAAGCTGATGTGAGTGGTGCCTGGCTGGCTTAGGGGGAAGAGCATGTAGCTCTTGATCTTGGGGTTATGTGGACCAAGCTCCACCTTGGGTGTAGAGATTGCTTAAAAATAAAATCTTAGAAAAGAAAAAAAAAAAATAGTTATTAGGTTTAGAATAAAGTCATTTTAGCATTTAATCTAATAAACAGTTACTGGGTGTCATCATTGTGCCAGAAAATGTGCAAGCATCAGGAATACAAAATTAAATATAGTTTAGTATGATAAATATACTGAGTATTGCCTGTGTGCAAAAGTGGAACATATTGTATAGTTATTCAAATAAGAAAACATGAGATAAATGTGTGTTATTTCCCTGTCTACATAACTGTGTGGTGTATTTCATTTATGACTTCATGTTTTACTAGTTTTTCAATATATAATTGAATTTCTATTATAAGAAAGCAGAAACAGGAAATAATCATGTTCTTATTTCTAAACTATTGAAAAAGTAGTATGTAGAATATACTCAGTTTGATCATGATTGTTTACCCAAAATAAAATTGACAAAAATTTACTTGTGTGTAGATAATTTTACTTGCTCAGTTATCTGAAAATAACACCTACGTGGATTACTGACTATGGGACTTGCTTTCCTGACTAACTCTTTTATCCTATTTATTTGTTTGTTTGTTTGTTTGTTTTAGAGAGAGCAAATGCCCAGGAGAGAGAGAGAGGTTGGGGAAGGGCAGAGAGAGTGAGAGAATCCTCAAGCAGTCTCCCCACTGAGCAAGGAGCCTTGCTTGGGGATGGATCCCAGGACCTTGAGATCATCACCCTGAGATCATGACCTGAGTCAAAATCAAGAGTTAGATGCTTAACCAACTGAGCCACCCAGATGGCCCTATAAATTTTTTTATTAATCCAGCCTTTCGAAAATCTCTTTTTTGCCTTCTATACAGTTGAGTAAAGGGCAGGCAGGGCTGGGTAGGGTGAGATAGGTAGGGGGCCATGGGATCAGGCTCACAAAATTCGAAATGTGGGAGAGGAAAGGAAACCAGAGATAAGGGAACAAACCAGACCATCCTGTCCTAGGTGTCAGAGGTGGGGTCTTGTTATAACAGCTACTTATGACCAACCAAAAATTACTGGACACTAAAAAGGAAGTAAGCCATTGAAGGTATTATCACTACTCCTTACTCAATGGTGCTATCGATAGAAATGTTAAAAAAAAACATCCCTAAAAGCCCTCAGTGGCAACCCTGTCAGGACCCCTTTCACTCCAGAGAGCTTTTTTTCTATATCCTTGCTTAATAAACTTCATTGCTTTACTCACTCTCCCTTGTCAACAAGATTCCTTCTTCGACTCCGTGAGACAAGAACCTCACTCTCCTGTGCATCAGTTACTACCATAGAGACCCCAACTGTTCAAATATTGGGAGGATAACATTTTGGGATAAAAATAAAGGTGGTTAATTTTATGTAAATGTTTTGATTCTTGATATGTAAGATGTAAGGGTAAATACAAATTTAGGAAGCTTAATCCTCCCTGTGAAAAATAAGGGAAGAGATAGCTTACCTTCCCTTTTTTCAGGCATTTACTTTAAGGACTGAGCCACCCAGACGCCCCCAGGCATTTACTTTAGAAAACCTGTGGTTATAAATTCTCTTTGAAACGTATGTAAATCTTTTTAAAGGCTAAATAAGCCGCTTGTCAGTTTTATAATCCAGGAATATCTTTCTCTAGGACCTGGGAATCACCTCTTTGAAATGTAATCATTTAAAGAAGATAGCACTCCTATATCCCAGTTTCTGTGAGCAGGTAGGAAGACCCCCACCTTGGTGAACTTGCAAAACTTCCTCTGGTCATAGAGGTAAGAATTTAATTTGCCTTTGGGTAAACTCAATTAACTAACACAATGAGTCATCTCAATCATCAGGTGAATTTAAAATGAACTATGTGTGACAAATGGTGCTGTCAAGTCCTCTTACTTGAAACAATAGTTACTGTTTACCTTGACAACACAACTGAAATGCATTGTGTCTGCCTGGTTTTGTAGAAGAGTGAGATTTCCTTTTGTCTTTGCAATCTCTTGGTGGATTGCCTATTATTCTCATCATATTCTGGTTTAATGCTTATTCAATAAGTATTTTCTCTCCTGTCTGTGTGGAAACTTTTTTCTGGGTTGGCAGAAGATTTTGTTTTTATATTTCCCCAGCAAAGCTGAACACAGATATTATCCATTCATACAACCATTCATATATTTTTTAAAGATTTTATTTATTTATTGAGAGAAGGAGAGCCAGACAGAGAGAAAGATTGAGGGAAAGAGTAGGAGGAGGGGCAGAGGGAGAAGCAGACCCCCTGTGGAGCCTGGAGCCCAATGTGGGACCCCATGCCAGGCCTCTGGAATCATGACCTGAGCCTAACGTAGATACTTAACCAACTCAGCCACCTAGGCACCCCACCATTCATATTTTAAAAATATAATTTGAACATTGTTCAAAATCTTTTTAAAAACATAGTAAAAATCTCTATACATTTACATAAGCAGTAGGTTCAGCCATTTGATACTGTTGTAAGTAAAAAAAAAAGTAGAATATCAGCAATTTCATGTGTTGCAACCTAATTATGTGAGTACAGAGAATAGTATAGTGAATATACTGACTATACTCTAGTATACTAGTATAATAGTATAGTGAATATACTGACTATACTCTAGTATACTAGTATAATAGTATAGTGAATATACTGACTATAGTATACTAGTATAATAGTATAGTGAATATAGAGTAATGTGAGTATAGAGAAATGTGCGGAAGAATCTACATCAAACAACTAAAATTAACTAATTAGTTGGACAGAGGTTACTACATTTCCATTTATATATCTATCTTCATATTTTTTAACTTGTGGTAAGTTTGTGTTATGCTTTTTTCTTATCTTACAAAGAATAAATTGATTAGGAAAAGATGGTGATTTCATTTGCAACATAATATCATTAATCAAGGCAGGGACACGTTCCCTTTTTCATATATATATGTAATGATGTATGCAAGTTTCAGATTATATCCTTAAGAACCCCTGCTTGTCCTCTATTTCCTTTTTTCACAGACTGGAAATAACAATAGTTGGATACGGGAAATGTCCCCATCTATTTATCTATCTATCACCTATTTATAATGCAGTATTATATTAGCAGTTGTATATATCTATTATATATATAAAAGTATATATGTGATACATATATAAAAGATATGTCTTACAAATTATGTGTATATATGTAATTCCTAACATAAGGCTGTGTAAATATTTATTAAATGAAAAAAATGCATGCAGTTGAAGAAGCTAAAATGGGATGAGTGGACAGATATTTGGGGGTAGAAAAACAGAAACAGTATACATAAAAATCTATTTTGAGAAGTTTGGCTAATAGTAAGGCAGGTAAAGTAGACTTTAATGTTGGTTAGAAGAGATCTTTCGTGTAGATTTAAGTTCCTGGAGCAAACACATTTGTACACTTATTAACATTATTTTTGGGTGACTAGGAACTGAAGAAAGAGGCAGAGACAGGGTAACTAAAAGCTGTTGATCACAGAGAAAGTAGGTCCTGGTCTCGAATTGGTTTACAGAGTTCCTCTATTGTTATGAAAAAGGAGGAAAGGTTTCAGGTGAAGGTCTGTTTGTAGATCTTTTGGAAGACTGGGAGGATCTCCACTGCCTGCTGCCTTTTCTGTCTCTGTGAGGGATGGAGATGAGTTATGGTGCCTCCGTCTTTAATGCTACAGTGGCTCTTGCTGAGCTTACTGTCGACACAAGCAAGGATGATATCTTACATGCTTTCGAAGTTACAACTTTTAGTTGTCATTTGCATGCCCAGCTAATAATTTCAAAGCATGTCATTTTGCCTGGCTGCCTGGGATGGGTGGTTTTTAGCCTACTTCCACATTTCCAAATAAACTCTGTATGGACAGCCCAGAAGCTGATTCCATATCATCAGCCTATTCTCATCTTTTCCTCTTGGTGAGTTCCTATTTGGGATCCTTGGTTTCTTCCCTCAGTCAGGACCACCATAGTGCTTTAAAATGGAGATGAATTCTGGATTCCTTTTCTTACAGAGGCTTTCTATCCTATCCGTGTTCACTGAGGAAACTAGAAAAGAACTCCAGCTGTTTCACACAACAAATGGATTTAAATACCATTAGAAGGGTTTTAAAAACTATTAGAAGGTTTGGGAAGAAGAAGTTAGGGAGGCCAACTGTATCATTTAGGAAATCAGAACATGTTCCGATTATAAAAATCAATGCCACTGATTTCACTGCCCCTGCACTAAAGCAGGTGATTTCTTTGGATGACACCAGGAAGCTGCTAGAAAAATCTTGATGCTAACACCTTGGTAAATACCATCCACAGCCATGAGAATAATAATTGTTTCTGCTTTTTCTACGCCTTCCATAATTATATCAATTCCTCTCATTGGCAGAATCTAACCTAGGATCATACTGGCAGGCATTCTTGAAAATGTAGTTGTAGTTCCCAGGCTTCCAGTGCCTATGATAAAAGGAGAACGCAGAAGGGGGAAAATGGGGCACAGTGGCCAACACAGTTTCACACAATCCAGAACATTTCTCAGCCAAATTACTCACATTCTTTCCCAGGGAACATTTCCCATTTGACCTGCAGTAGGAGATGCTGAATATATGTTCTCTGAGTAATTTCAGGGGAGACCCTAGGAAAAACTTAGGCCAGTGAGTTAAGCTAGTCAAGCATTAGAGGGCTAAGTTGATTTGCTTCTAGCTGACATTATCATAATTCCATAGCAGTAGCCCAAAGGGCATGGCAAATTGGTGTAGGAGTCATTTGTAGGGTTGCCAAGCAGAAACTCAGTAATATATCCATGCTTCTCCTGACTCCCAAGTTGTTTGAAACCCAAAATTGGGGGAAAGGAAGTCAAAGCATCACTAAAGTGTTGCATTCAGAGTAAGTTACACTTCTCTATCTATAAATGTAGCTCTGTTGTGTATAATAATTTAGCAAAGAAAATTTGTAAGAAAGTTCAAGATCCAAAAATTTATGGATGGGATTGCTTTGAAGTTTTTGATTTAAAACAACTTTGTGAACTAACATTAGTAAAGAAAGTAGAAATTTAAGAAAGTCTGAGCAGGATGCAAACACTAGAATCACAATGTCTTTACTCAGTCCACAAAGAACCATTACAGTTAAACTTGATAGTGAAACTTTGGAAAAGCTGAGAATACTATAAAATCAGTGAGTTTTATGAAACCATGATCAACCTCTTCAATTTTATGAAATGTCAAGGATTTTTTATTTCTGGATTTAAATCTGAATGTCTTAGATATCTTGCCACTTACTTTTCCCAAAAGAATATTGGCAAGCATACCAAATAACTATCTTGCTTTGTAGGAGCCTCATTTTACTTCTGTTTAGGGAAAAGTCCATATTCTAAGAAGATGGTGATCATAACAGGACCATTGGATGCTTAAATTGAGACTGATGGAAAAGGAAATGGAAGACTTAAAACATATTTTTTAGTTTTAGGAGGAACTGAAATTTAAAGGTCATACTTGGCAATGTTTGAACTTCTGTCTTAGTAAAATAACACAGTTTAAGACCTCTGAAATAAAAACATATACAGCTTTTAAAACATGGGAATGACAAAATAAAAACCTCTGAATTTCTCACCTTTTTAGTTTTCACGGTTGAATAAATTACTCATTTGTATTCTGCAGCCTAAGAAATGTGAAAATCTGTTTTTTTTAATAAAGCATTAATTCTCAAATTATCAATGTAAAAGGGACCTTTTCAAAATTTGAAAATTTATTTATTAGTTATCTGTCCTAAAATCTTCTGTAAGGGATTTTTTTTTTTAGATTTTATTTATTTATTTGACAGAGAGAGAGAGAGATCACAGGTAGGCAGAGAGGCAGGCAGAGAGGAGGAAGCAGGCTCCTTGCTGAGCAGAGAGCCTGATGCGAGGCTCGATCCCAGGACCCTGAGATCATGACCTGAGCCAAAGGCAGAGGCTTAACCCACTGAGCCATCCAGGTGCTCCTGCAAGGGGTTTTATAATTTAAGATCAAGAGCAATTTAATCTGACATATATATCATATGATAATATATCATATATATGTATGCGTTCCCCATTCTATTTAAAAATATCTATAAGATATGTCCTGTATTGGATACATTGATAGTTATGCTTAGGTTCTTGGGCTCATAGAATATCATTTATGTGGTCAAAAATAATTTATTAAGTTGTATCCTTAAAAAAAGTTAGCAGCAATAGTTACTTTTTTAATTTAATTGCTTTAGTAAAATATTTTAATTTTGTACAAAATGCATAAATCAAAAGAAATGCATATTCTTCTTCCCTCTCTGGTAACCATGAGCATGAAAAGACAAGCTGCTTAACCCAAAAAGAGTATTGCTAGTTTCACTTAGTGGCTGTATATACTTCTTTCAGCAAAACTATGTAGAATTAAGTTTTGACTGATAGGTTAGAAAATCTAAGTTAAATTGAAATTAAATATTAAAATTTGGTAAGAAGGTAAAGCTTAGGAATGCTTTGCCAAGTGAAATGAACACAGCATTTAGAAGTGTATGAACATTCATGATTCAATGAAAATGAAGAGATTGATCTGGTTAGAGGAATAGGCTCTTTCACTGACAAGAGTAACAATTAAAATCTTGAGGTATATGAAGGCTTCCATATAGATCTTTCTCTCAAGCTTTTATAGCATTTTCTGTCTGTGTACTTCACCTAGTCCTTATTTTACATTATTCTCCAACTTATATGTTAATGTACATGAAATCTCTACTGAGTAAGTAAACTCTTATGGGCCAGCACCATATTTCATACTTCTTTATAATTCTCAGTTGTGCATGACACAGTGCATATTATAGGTGTGCAATAAACATTGCTGTTGGCATGTTGATTATGATGATTTGTTGGTGGTGATGATGGTGAATAGGAAGATTAAGATGTGATTGGGTAATAGTTTGGATGCCAATCTATAACTTTAAATACAATTTAGGACCATGGCATTAGAAGCTAGAATTTATCATGAAAGAATTTCAAAGGCAGAAATATCAAGGTATTTGGTGACTAAGTCTAGGTAAGAAGCACACAGTTGGCACAAGTAATAGTTGACTGTAAAATTTAAGTATTGAAAATAAAGGGATGATTGGAAGAGAAGCTAGTCAGTCAAGAAAGAACATTAAAAGTTAGTTTTAGTAAATTTGTTGTAACAATGAAGAAAGTGAGAATACCAAGTATATCATTGAAGATTGTAAACTGGTATCTACATTATGTTTGGGATTCATTGCCCTCCAGTTGAAATATGATAAGGCAAGAAAGAATGTTCTAGTTCTCTTTCATGGGAAGAATAAAGAAAAAAGCAAAATACACATATTTCATAATGTGGCATATGTACTCCTGGAAAACCTTGTATTCTGCCAAATTGGACACTACAAAGAAGGCTTACATGAAAGACAGAATTGGGGCAAACTCATCAAATTCTGCAACTTTGTAAACAGAGCCCAAACAGAAGGAAAACAGTACTATTTTTTAAAAAGATTTTATATATTTATTTGAGAGAGAGCAAGACAGAGTTGTGAGAGAAAGAGATCATGAGCAGGGAAGAGTGGTAGAGGGGGAAGCAGACTCCCCACTGAGCCGGGAGCTGATTGTGGGGCTTGATCCCAAGACCCTGAGATCATGACCTGAGCTGAAGGCAGTTGTTTAACTGACTGAGCCACCCAGGCACCCCAACAATAGTAGTTTTAATGAACACTGACAGGTTTTTAAAAAGACAAATTCTTGGGATCGAGCCCCTTATGTGGTTCTCTGCTCAGCAGGGAGCCTGCTTCCTCCTCTCATTCTGCCTGCCTCTCTGCCTACTTGTGATCTCTCTGTGTCAAATAAATAAATAAAATCTTTAAAAAATAAATAAAAAGGCAAATTCTTAATAAATTAATAAATTGTACCATTAATAAGGATTTAAAAAAAAAACAATAAAAGCTTGATGGGAGGCATATAAAGAAAGATGTGGAGTTACACAGACAAGAGAAAATTGCAAAGATTGGGGAGAAGTGGGTAATAAGGACTATATAAGGGTCTAAACTGAGCCAAGGCAAAGAACATGTTGTGACATGGTTAAATTCTCCTTAGTGACTTGCTGTAATTTAGCTGTGAGCAGTAGACAGAATAATAGGCCCCCCAAAATGACCACATCCTCATTCCTAGAACCTGTACATATATTAGCTCACGTGGCAAAATGAAAGTCCTGACATGTACAGATTTGGAGACTGAGAGACTGTCCTGGATTACCTGAGCGCCCTCAATCTCATAGCATGGGTTCTTAAAAGCAGAGATTCTTTCCTGGCGGTGGTCAGAGGGTGATGTGAATATTAAAGAAGTGCAGAGAGATGTGTTGCTGGCTTTGAAGTGAGAGTGAGGAGACCTCAAGGCAAGCAATGTGGGCAGCCTCAAGAAACTGGGAAAATCGAGGAAACAGATTCTTGCCTGGGAAAGGATTGCAGCTCTGGAGACACTTTGATCGTAGCCAATTGAGATCCAAGATCTGTGTCAGACTACTACTGCAGCTAGTGCTATTACTACTGCTCCTGCCACTACCATTACTACTATCATTCTGTTAGGGGAAATTTATGTTTTATGCCACCGAGTTTGTGAGGATTTATTAAACAGAAATAGAAAACAATGAATAAATAAAATAGATAGATTTATTATTTTCAAATAAAATAGAAAATATAATATTTTTCAGGATTCTGCATTTCTTTCAGATGCTGTTAGTGGTATCACAAAATAATAATAGGCTAGAAAAAGTCATACATTATCCAATGTGAATTGTACATTATATTAACTTTATATTAATTTATAATAATAATTTGTAGAGTCATTTGCATTTTAGAAACATGTGAAGGCAGAAGAGACTACCTTCAGAACTGATATTTGGAGTAGGTCCTCATTTAAAAAGCAGTTGAAAAAGGTGAAATAAGTACAAAAGGCAGGACAAATGAAACATAAAAGTGGAATTATATCTTATCCAGGATGGCCTATGGGATAAGGGTTTTATGATCGTAAGGGTTTTATGATTGTATGAATAGAGAATTCTATCCATGTTGAATGGTCATAGAGACATTTTTTAGGTGTTTCATCTTATCACTAGGGTTGTCAGATAAAATACAGATTGCCCAGTTAAGGTTGGATTTCAGATAAGCAGCACATAATTTTTGTTTGAGTAAAAGTATGCCCATAAAGTATTTGGAACATATTTATACTAAAAAGTTATCCATTGTTTATCTGAAATTTACATTTACCTAAATGTTCTATATTTTTGTTTGTTTAATCTGGCAATCCTACTTGTTTTTAAAATTCTTAAATTTAAGACATTTTTATTATTAATACATCAAAAATTGTAAGAAACTTTCAAGTTAGGAATTTGATGTTCCACTTTACTTAAAAAATCTCTTAATAAATTTATGGTGTACCTTATATAGCACCTTAAAATCATGGAAATAGGTATAAGCTTTCCTAATAAATTTTTTGGTGTTCCATATGTTTAAGATTTATAGCTAATCAGTTAATTGATATTTATATTTAATTGCCTAAAATATAGTGCTTGCATGTCTGTGTTCTTATGATCTATGTCTGGAAATTAAAATTTAATCTTTGATAGTGAAAACACTGTGTGAAAAAAATTCATTCTGTAGCATGTTACATGAAGGTAAAGCAAATTTGTTTAATTTTTATTGTGTAAGGCAGCCTGAATTTGAAAATTAGTTGAGCAATGGAGCAGGCTGATGTGTTTCTGTGAAACGTGCAGAAGGTGCAGTGATCCTGAAGAGAGTCTGATGCTGACAGACTTTGCAGCTGTGACTTTACACTATAACTGATCTTCAACTTGAATTGACACCTAATATTGTTTTTAAGATTTATTTATTCTTTTTATTTTAGAGAGAGAGTGTGAGCTGGGGGGAGGAGCAGAGGGAGAGGGACAAGCAGACTCTGTGCTGATCATTAGCCCCATGCAGAGCTCTCTCTCCAAGCCCTGAGATTATGAACTGAGCTGAAATCAAGAGTCTGATGGTTACTGACTGAGCCACACAGGTGCCCCTCCAGTCACTTGATAATTTAAGTGTCCAAAGACTTTTACTCAAAATTCTAATTATTTGTATTTTTATTTCTTTGTGTTTTCTTATTTTTAAAGTTTTTCTTTTTTCTCTACATATTCTCCGTACTTGTAAAAGTCTCTGGATTTTTAAATCTTTATTCTGCAAACTGTATTTCTGTTTATATATACCAGGGACGGTATACATACTGTGAACTGATTACTTTTTAAATGTGTTACTTTACCAACTGAGGCAAACCAGTTGTCAAAAGTACCAAGAAAATCAGGAAGAAAATCATCAGTATTCTGTAGCTTCCATATACATTTATGCAGAAATTTTCTGGCCATAAACATCTTCAAATAAATTAAGCTTTCAAGTGAGTTTGAATAAATTTACTCCGTGGTTTATATCATAGACTAGTAAGTGACAATACATACACTTGGCATGCCAAAGTAGCAGAATGGAAGGGAAATTTTAATTAAAATTGATAAATGGGAAATCTTTTTTTATGTAAATGGTCTAAATATTCATCCGTTGATGGCCACAATTGTCTCCAAAGTGAAGATGAAAATTAAAAGAATCTTCTAAAAGAGGACTTCTAAAAAAAAAATATATATATATTATATATATATAGTAGCAAGACAGTTTCTTTTAACCCACTGTACATGAAGCTTGCCTTGTGGACACTAATAGCTTCACACTTTTTCAAGAGATTTACCATTCTGGAACAAAAGCAAACAATGGTGTCAGGATCTAGTTCTATTAGACACAGCATGGCCCAGCGGCAGCCATCAAAGCTGTGTCCTCAAGACTTCCACAGGTGGGCTGCAGCTTTCTTCTGGTTATTTCTGGACTTCTGGTCTAACCAAAGACTGTAGCTTAGATTCCACTTTACTACAAATGTTTACACTTCTCCAGTGTTTTTATCTTCATACATCAATGTCTTATCCAAAACCGTATCACTCTTCCCAAGCTCCCAGATCTTGGAAAGGTACTGACAGAGCTGGGCATTAACCTCTCCTTACCAGGAGGCGAAGTTGGGGATGGTGCCGCTGTGATAGCTTCCCTCACAGCTTCTGCTGTTACCTCTGTTACAGCATTTTGTTTGGACCCAGGTTTCTCATGGATTGCTATGGTGACACATCCTTGAGCATCAACCATCACAGGACCTAAGGCAAGAGTAGTCTCTGTGGTTCCTTGCTCTGGCTCTTACCCTTTTATATCAGACCAGCTTTCTTGGGCATCTCTGCGCCTAAGGAGAACCAGGCCGAGGCTTGGGCCCCACCTCCCCACAGGAACTGCCTCAGCCCACAGCCCAGCCGCAGCGTTTACTCTTTTAATAATTATTTAGAATGCCAAAAAGTTTTGCTTATATCAATTGTCTATATCAGTATTTATTGTATTAGAATTTAAAATTGAGCAATTTAAAAATTGAATACTTCATTTTAACTTCATTTAAAACACTTTATGTAAATTGCTTTTTCCAAAATTAAAAAAAAAATGAGAAATGTCGTTTAAATTTTTTGCAAATAACTTTAATGTTTGGCTTCTCATATCTCTGTCTGCTTTCAAACAGTTCTGTTCTATTTATAATATAGTGAAGATGTTTTGGTTTTTTACAGATATGCTCTTAGAAAAGGGAGGAGAATTGTAATAATCTTTAAGGTAATTGGGGTTATTTTGTTTCAGAATTACATCAAAACATCAATGGATGGTTTCTTAAAAGTTGATAATAATATAGAATTTTGATCTATAGCAACAAATATTTCAAAGCAATAAGTGTGAAATACATTGATTTGTGTTGCATCTTACTTACCTTTGCTCATGCATAATTCTGTTAACATCATGCATTAATATTTAGAAAATATTAGTTAACTGAGTTATGTATATCTTTTAAAAACTGGCAAATTTGTTTCACATTTATTAGCACCAGTGGTGTTCTCATAAGAATATTATTTATGTATTGGGAAACTGTCAAGTTCATGGTGGCAGAACTGCATTTTCCAAAATTCTAATTTTTCCTTGAAAGCTTGAAATATATCATTGCAACAAATATTGTCAGTTGTTTTCCTTGAAATGACAGGTTCACTTCATTAATTTTTGAAAAAATGTCTGTCAAAACATGTCTGAATAATTAAAGTATGTCACTGTGTTTTCAGGTAAAACTGGCGCTCCATTAAAGAGCAGCTCGTTGAGCTTGCATCTGAAACAGTTGTACAGGGGCTTTACTGGATATGACCACATGCTTCAGAATGTAGCAGAAACATTTTATCTTTCTCTCTCATTTTGTCATATAGACTATTAAAGAGGGATGTATGCGGGGTGCCTGGGTGGCTCAGTGGGTTAAAGCCTCTGCCTTCAGCTTGGGTCAAGATCTCAGGATCCTGAGATGGAGCCCCACCTTGGGCTTTCTGCTCAGCAAGAAGCCTGCTTCCCCCTCTCTCTCTGCCTGCCTCTATGCCTACTTGTGATCTCTCTCTCTGTCAAATAAATAAATAAAACCTTTAAAAAAAAAAAAGAGGGATATATGCAAAGGTTGAGGTTAATTAAATTAATTTTACTGCTTCATCAAGAATACTATTTTTCTTTTTTATAGAATTATGAGTGCATGGCAATAAAGAATAGAATGACTCCTAGACTGCTAATATATAATTTGATGCTGCTACCTTAATTCATGTTAAGGCGTCAGCAGTTTTAGCCTCATTGTTTTTGCGCAGTGTACATGTCAATGAAGTGAAAAAGCAAATTATGTGTGTGTATTATTTTGAAATAGTTATGACCTCATTGGCCCCTGAGTGGGTCTTACCAGCTGTTTTTGGTTCTAGAGATCCTATTTTAAGAACAATTGATTTAAGGAACAAGGGGGTAGGAGGGAAATGGCATAAGTGTGTCAAAAATCTCCCTAAAATCCTGACGGACTAATAGAATAAAGATGTCACATCAAGCCCATTAAAGGAGAGGGCTCTTTAATAGCATTCGTCAACCATCCAACCCAATAATTCTTGGTTCTTGTTCCCACTGATTGATGTTGTGATGTAGACATCTTTCATTTGGATGGATATTGTTGGAGAAGGTGTGATGGTTGTGAATCTTTAACCATTGATTCATGATATCTGGGTCTTCTAGTGTAATGGAAGGGAGAAACCAAGAAGTTTTGAGTTTTATCAAGTCATTCAAAGTGCTTATGGCAGCAGATTCTGGTTGTTACCCAAGTTTCGTCTTTTTCTTGTGTTATCATTCCTTTTCTGTCATCTGATGCAGGGGTCTGCTGCATATTTTTCCTTCTCTCCACAGGCTTACATCAGAAGCAGGCAGGCATATTTTTGCATTCTTTGCTTATAATACCTGCTTCGTGGAAACAGGAAGTAATTCTTGTTGACTCAACTATTTTATCATGCTTAGTGAGATAAAGTTAAGTAACACGCAAAGATACAGCATTTTTGTGGTCAGCAGTTACTGACTGGTACAAAGTTATTACTTTTATGTACTTATCACAGTACTTTCAGCTCATGAACCGCTGACATTTGTTTTTCTTATCCCAAGTTAAGAAAATCACACACAGACCTCTATGAACTCTGCTTGGTTTGGTAAGTAAAGTTGAGATTTAATTTCTAGAGGCTGGAGAATGCCTCTTTATCCAGAGCATGATGGTCTTCACTGATGTATTAGAAATTGTGTATACTCTTACTAATAATGAGATACTAGTTTTTATACTGGTTTCAATCTTTATTTTGTTTTTATATGTAAATGTATTTCATTTTTGTCTAATCTACTATTATTTATTGTTAATTATATTTTATTGATCCCTACTAACCACTATAAATTATTTTTTAAATACGGTATTTCATAAGTAAGTAAATAAATGTCTGACAGTAATTTCTCATTTGCTACTCTGTTCAAATTCTCACTTTATCCCAATTTTTTCCTCTGATGGCAATTTTAAATGGCACAGAGAATCTGATGGTGTGTCTCTGATACTTAAATATGGAGTCATGCACAAGACCATGTTTTTCTTAGACCATGATTGTCAGAGCTATGTGATCACCCTGAAACTGAAATAAGCTATGGCATTTTGGGGATAACTGGTTGGACAAACAATGAAAACATCAGATAATATTACCAAGAATACTCAGGTAAATTAATCAATGGGACATGAAATTCTCCTAGTCATAAATCACATAATGGTTTTTCCTTCATGTGAGAATTAGTAGAGAACACTAATACATTTAGACAATTGATTCTAAGCAATGCATGCTGAAGGCCTCTGCAAAGACCATGTGTGTTTTGTGCTAAGGAAGAATGAATAATGCTTTTAAGAACCATACATTTCTTTAGAGATTCAGATGTCTGCTTACAAGATATCAAGATTTAGTTCGAACTCTTCTAGTGTAAAACTAAGTTAATTTTAACTTGTAAAAATTCCTGCATTGGAGAAGATATATACCTCGTTTGAGCAAGTCATATGGTAGGACACCATCACATAGGGAAGTGGCAAACATGAGCAGCACATAGATATTTAGTCTTTTTTCCTTTATCTCCTTTCTTGTATTTCCTTTCCTGTATCCTCAACACTCCCAGTCTCATTATGCAACAAGTAGGTTCTAGAATGCAGTAGTGAGTGGAGGATGAAGAATAGAATTTGGGAGAGGAAAAACAAGTATCACAAGAAATAGTAGCAAATCCCTTCAAAGAATATGTGTCCTTTCTAGGTTGTCAGTCATACATGAAAATATTAAAGAATTCATATGTAAATCTGGCAGTATCTGAAAGGTATTGACCCCACATAGAATGTAAATGTTTCCTTTCATTCTGTCTTTTAAGGACCAATAATATTTAATGAGAAATTAGCAAAGCATGCTCATTCTTTATTTTTGGGGGATATGTTGTATATATATATATCATATGTATATGATATATATCAGATTCTCATTTTAGTATAGAAATCCAGTGATTACTTCTATAAGATGTTTTTGCCATTAGTGTTCCTATTATACACCCATGGCCCTAAAGCTTGTATATGAGAGATTTAGAACAAATATTCTGTTACAAAAAAGTGATTATTTCCTGATTTTCTAGAATAAAAAGTGTCCCCTCCCCACCCATTGTTCAGAGAAGATTTCAGGTTATTTCTTTTCCCTGGGTTTCAGAAGATTAAGGAAAAACCCCAGGTACTAAAACATTAGTCTTAAAAAGTTCTGCTCTAAGCATGTGATTAAGTGCTATAATACAGTTTTAATTTGTTATACTTAGTTTCTTTTTTTATTTCAGATTTATTGACTATTTTTAAACAACATTGAGTTATATATTATAAATCATAAAATTCACCCATTTTAAGTGTATGATCTGATCATTTTTAGTAAATTTAAAAAGTTGTGGAGCCATCAGCACATTCCAATCTTAGAATCTTTCCATAAACCCAAAAAGATTCACTGTGCCTATTTTCAGTTAATCCTCATTCCCACTGTCATCTCCAGGCAATCACTAATCTACATGTATCTTTAAAGGTTTTTCCTTCTGGATCATTCATGTACATGGAGTCATATACCATTTAGTCTGGCATCTGAATTCTTTAGCTTAGCATAATGTTTCTGAGGTTCATCCATGTTGTAGAATCATATATCAGTAGTTTATTCCTTTTTATTGCAGGATAGTATTCCATTATATGGATATACCACTGTTTGTTTAGAAATTTATCAGTTGATAGGCATTTGGCCACTATGAATGCTATTGGTGTGAACATTCATATACAAATTCTTTTGTGGACATATATTTCTATTTACTTTGGGTAAATGCCTAAGAATGGAATTGCTGAATCATATAAATTTATGTTTAACTTTTTAAGAAACTGCCAAGAGGCTTTCCAAAGTAACTGCAGTATTTTCTATTATTATTAACAATGTACAAAGGTTCCAGTTTTCTATATTCTTCTCTTGATCTTAGCCAAAAGGCCGAGAAGCGATCCAGTTTTCTATATTCTTACCAACACTTATTATTATATGTCTTTTGATTATAGCCATTCTAGTGGTTATGAAATGACCCCTCACTATGGTTTAAATTTACATCTCTCAAATGACTAATGAGATTGAGCATGTGTTTATTGGACATTCATAAATCTTTTTTAAATGTCAATTTAAATATTAATTGTCAATGACTCCAAGTTGACAGTAAGGTAGAAGATCTTGTTGTATCTTGTTGAACTCACCTTTTAAATATTCTTGATCATCAGCCTCCCATGCTTTTTATGGTAAAATGCTACTTTGCTCTTCAGTGAGATAAATGAACATTTCTAAGTTATGATACTGTGATAACACATGCTCTCTTCTCCTTGTACTGGTTAGGGAGAGATACCCAACCCTGGTTACCCACTTGCCATAGTTCCCTGCAGGACTCCAGCTTTATTTTGAACATTTTTAGGATTTTTAGGCAAAATGTCATGTATGCAGGGGGTGCCTGCATGGCATGGTTGGTTAAGGGTTAGACTCTTGGTTTCAACTCAAGTCACAGTCTCAGGGTTGTGAGATCGAACCCATGTCCAGCTCTGCACTTAGTGTGGAGTCTGCTTGAGAATCTCTCTCCCTCTCCCTCTGACCCTCCTGCTCATGTTCTCTCTCTCTTTCTCTCTCTTCCTCTTTCTCTAAAATAAATAAATAAATCTTAAAAAAAAAAGTCATGTATGCATTTTCAAAAGTTAAAAACAGTAGCATAGGGAATTTAACACTACACAGTGATTATTGTGTTAGTCACTAGTGGCTCTATATAAAATTTGAATTGAGATTATTTGCCTATAGACTTACTAGCTGACCTCCTTGACTCAATCCTCTGCCTTGCTAGAACTATGGTATATATATATACAAGACCCATATAAACTTGAGGACTTGAACCTGGGTAATCTTTACTCTCTCTTTTCAAGTTCCTGCACATTTTTATTCTGACTGCTGTAAATAAGACAAACATAGTAATATTTTTCAAGAGTGAGATTACCAGAGTGCCTGGGTGGCTCAATCGTTAAGCGTCTGCCTTCGGCTCGGGTCATGATCCCAGGGTCCTGGGATCGAGCCCCACATCGGGCTCTCTGCACGGCGGGAAGCCTGCTTTTCCTGCTACCATTCCCTCTGCTTGTGTTCCCTCTCTCGTTGTGTTTCTCTCTGTCAAATAAATAAAATCTTTAAAAAAAAAAAAAAGAAGAGTGAGATTACCACATTTTTTGCATATTTTGATGCCTGTAACCACAAACTTACAGTAATACTAATTTAAAGCTTACAAAAGAAATTAGCATAATTTTGGCAAGTTTTTGTTAGGTAATATTTCAAAATTCCTTTCCTTTCCCTGTACTACTGTGATATACATATATCACATATAGAGATATTTGCCCTACTATGTTACCAGCAACTGTGTACTAGAATAGATCATTCTACTTTATGTCATTACTAAATAACTGCTATTCGACCTGTTCTGCCACCATGAATAACTGCAACATTGGACACAATATATGAACTGTTTTCAGATCTTGAATAACAGGTGTCATGGGACTGCAATTACTAAGGAAAAGAAAACAAATGAGATCAGCTTCATGATTGCTCTGGTTTTCTGCCTGAATGCATGTTCCTGACTGTAGTTCAGGGAGAGGAAACCCAAAAGTAGTCTCATCAAACTGAGGGGAGAAAGGTCAGAACTTGGGCCTACTGACATGGCTAGAATTTTCAAAGCAAGGTACCAGAGAAAAGATATCTATGTAGAGAAGGAGGTTCAGAAATCTGTATAGACCTCACGTTGGGTCCTTGGTTGCATACTAAGCTGAGCATGTGCAAATGACATTCCAAGAGACTGCATAAATAATGACTACCAGAAGACACAAAACTATTTGGGAGCCATGAACTGAACAACTGGTACAGCTGGTACAGAAAAGATGTTGTCATTCAACTGAGCCAGTGTGGAGAGACTTTGTTTAATATAGGTAGCAAAAAGGTCATGCTTTAGTGGTAGGGCAATTCTAGCTCTCAAAGCCAGCTCTCTATTTCAACTAACAAAGATTAAAAATAAACAAACAAACAACCTTGGAAAATTGAAGGATATATGTAAACAAATTAACTGTTAGATGGAACAAAACAGATGCTTCACTAAGGAAAGCAATAACATGTAAATAATCAATATAGTGTTCATAATGTCCAGTAAACAGTGACAAATAGACATTCAAGAAGCAATTAATGAGACCCATAACCAGAAGAAATACCAATCAATAATGAAAATGACAGAGGTGCCAAAATTAGCAGATGACAATATAACAGCTATTAAAAACTATAGAACATTTATGAAAGAAATTGAAGAAGACACAAAGAAATGGAAAAACATCCCATGCCATGGATTGGAAGAACAAATATCGTTAAAATGTCTTTGCTACCTGAAGCAATCTACACATTCAGTGCAATCTCTAGCAAAATGCCATGAGCATTTTTCAGAGAGCTGGAACAAACAATTCTAAAATTTGTATGGAACCAGATAAAACCCTGATTAACCAAATTAATGTTGAAAAAGAAAACCAAAGCTGGAGGCATCACAATTCTAGATTTCATGCTGTATTACAAAGCTGTAATCATCAAGACAGTATGGTACTGGCACAAAAACAGGCACATAGATCAATGGAACAGAATAGAGAACCCAGAAATGGACCCTCAGCTCTATGGTCAACTAATCTTTGACAAAGCAGGAAAGAACATCCAGTGGAAAAAAGCCAGTTTTTGTTAGGTAATAATGGTGTTGGGAAAATTGGACAGCAATATGTAGAAGAATGAAACTGGACCACTTTCTTATACCATACATAAAAATAAATTTAAAATGGATGAAAGACCTAAATGTGAAACAGGAATCCATCAAAATGCTAGAGGAGAACCCAGGAAACAACCTTTTTGACCTTGATCACAGCAACTTCTTGCTAGACATTTCCAGAGGCAAAGGAAACAAAGTGAAAATGAGCTATTGGGATTTTATCAAGATAAAAAGCTTTTACACAGCAAAGGAAACAATCAACAAAACTAAAAGGCAACCCACAGAATGATGGAGGGTATTTGCAAATGACATATCAGATAAAGGACTAGTATCTAAAATATATAAAGAATTCATCAAACTCAACACCCCAAAAGCAAAAATCCAGTCAAGAAATGAGCAGAAATGGGGTGCCTGGGTGGCTCAGTGAGTTAAAGCCTCTGCCTTCAGCTCAGGTCTTGATCTCAGGGTCCTGGGATCGAGCCCTGCATCTGGCTCTCTGCTCAGTGGGGATCCTGCTTCCCCCTGTCTCTCTGTCTGCCTCTCTGCCTACTTGTGATCTCTATCTCTCTCTGTCAAATAAATAAATAAAATCTTAAAAAAAAAAGATATGGGCAGAAGACATGGACAGACGTTTCTCCAAAGAAGACATATAAATGGCCAACAGACGCTTGAAAAATGTTCAAACAGAGCACAATGAAATACCCCCTCACACTGGTCAGAGTGGCTTAAATTAACAACTTAGGAAACAAGAGATGTTGACAAGGATATAGAGAAAGGAGAATCCTCTTACACTCTTGGTGGGAATGCAAACTAATACAGCCACTCTGGAAAACAGTATGAAGAGTCCTTGAAAAGTTAAAAATAGAGCTACCCTGTGACCCACCAATTGCACTACTAGATATTTATCAAAAGGATACAAAAATAGTGATTTGAAGGGGCACCTGTACCTCATTGTTTATAGCAGCAATGTCTACAGTAGCCAAACCATGGAAAAAGCCCAGATTACATCAACAGATGAATGGATAAAGAAGATTTGGTATATATTTATAATGGAATATTATTCAGCAATCAAAAAGGATGAAATCTTGCCATTTGCAATGATGCAGGTGGAACTAGAGGCTATTATACTAGGTGGAATAAGTCAGTCAGAGAAAGACAAATACCCTATGATTTCACTCATATGTGGAATTTAAGAAACAAAACAGATGAACATAGGGAAAGGGAAGGAAAACTAAATAAAATAAGACAAAATCAGAGAGGGAGGCAAACCATAAGCAACCTTTAGCTATAAGAAACAGGTTGTTGGAGGCAAGGAGAATGGGGAGATGGAGTAATTGAGTGATGGGCATTAAGGAGGGCACTGGATGTTATATGCAGTTGATGAGTTACTAAATTCTACTCCTGAAACAAAAAGAAATTAGTAGAAATATTAAAGGCAATTTGAGGGCTATTTTGACTTTAAAATTTAATTTCCTATACAAGATGCAACTTTTTCAGACCTCACATTTAAATAAGTACATAGTAGATATAAAAAATCAAACAACACACACACATATATATATATATATACACAAAGAATATATATATTTAGCTGACTGGGGAACATAAGAACATTGTATGTAGAAGAAACATCACAGAATATTGACCTGTTCTGTAAGATGGATTGTAATGGAGTGTAGTGCATTAGGAGGAATAGAAGATGAAATTAAAGAGGTGATAAGGAGCAAGTTGATACAGATTTTGAAACCAGATTTATGGGTTTGAATTGGCCCTAACCAAAGTAGGTATTCAAGATGTATCTTTTTTTTTTTTTTTTTTAAGATTTTATTTATTTACTTAACAGAGAGAAAAATCACAAGTAGGCAGAGAGGCAGGCAGAGAGGGGGAAGCAGACTCCTTGCTGAGAACAGAGCCTGATGTGGGGCTTGATCCCAGGACCCTGAGATCATGACCTGAGCTGAAGGCAGAGACTTTAACCCACTGAGCCACCCAGGTGCCCCAAGATATATCTTGATTTATCCAATTTTTTTAATGCGGTAAGTCTGGGAAATGAAACACTGGGTAGGTGAGAACCTGCTGCCATTGATGCAGGTTAGGAAAGGGTACTTACTGTGTGTGGTTATTGACCCATGTGTGCTTCACATGTTTATAAATTGAAAGACCCGTACAATTAAAGAAAGTTGTCATACAATGCCCTCTGCTGAGCACAGCACAGAGAAGAAAGGACAATTTTCTGTAACTTCTCATGATTATCACATCTAGGTAAATTAGTGGAATTGCTTCCAGTGAAGGCTTAGGATCATCTATGCCAAGGAATAATCATTATCAATAATAAATTAATATGAGCTCTGGTTTGTAATTAGTGTCTTATCAACATTGTTGTATTATAGTAACTTTGGGGTACTGCTTAGCTTTCAAATTTATTAGAAACGGTTCCAGCAGTTTTTTTTTTTTTTTAAAGATTTTATTTATGTGACAGAGAGAAACACAGCGAGAGAGGGAACACAAGCAGAGGGATTGGTAGCGTGAGAGGCAGGCTTCCCGCGGAGCGAGGAGCCCGATGCTGGGCTCAATCCCAGGACCCTGAGATCATGACCTGAGCTGAAGGCAGACGCTTAACGACTGAGCCACCCAGGCGCCCCACCAGCAGTTTTAATATTGATAGTGATTCAAGTTTGAAGCACATATTTTTCTATTATGATTTTGTAAGCATTTATTTCAGGCTAGTTAAAAAATATCTTGATATATTTTGTAGCTACATATCTGTTTGAATCAGAATTTTATCTATATTATACAATCAAAATAAAAAAGACAATAGATGTTAGACTAATATATAATATCAATCATAATTTAATACTTTTGTTTTCAACTTTCAAAATCTAAGCACTTTTAATTTTCTCATTGATTGAAATGATGAATAAATGTTATCAGTGTTATAAAAACAAATTTATACTAACTAATGGCCATGTTTATATTTTTATTTATTGAGATTCTATGCAAAATTTTGTTTGGAAAAAAGTGCTCATTTTCTAACAAATTTAAAACCACTATTCTGAGTTATTTATCAAAAGGGAATCTAAAAAAGAAAGGTAGCACTGATAGTTATCTGTAAAGATATATCTAATTTTAGAAGTTGGATGCAGACATTAAGCTACATTATATGTATTTATAAAGTTTATTAATTTCCAAGAAAATTAATTATGGATGGGGGAATCCAAAGAGGTAAAAAAGAAAGAGAATACAGGGAGCTGTGTCAAAGTATTGAGGACATCTCATAGTTGAGAGAATTTGAGGAGAAATTACATAGTGTATATTGAAAAATTTATCTCATAAAAACCCAGTTTGAAATATACAGAGTTTTATTAATACCTTTGTATTTGTGAAAAATAATACCTTTGAATTAAAAAAAATTCATTTGTGTTCATTCTGTAAAGCAAATACGTTTCCTGAAATTATGGCATGAAAGCCCTAGTACGAATGTGACATTGCTGCTCTTCCCATGCAGAGGTGGGTCCTATTCTTCTACCCCTTTGAATCTGGCCTTGGGTCTTTCTTTGACCAATGAAGTGTGATGGAAATGACACTGTGCAACTTCTGAGACCTTGCACTTTCTTGTAATGTGGATGTCACATCTCTGGAAGTCCAGCCTGATCGAGACTCCTAGATGAAAAAAGACACCCAGATGTTGGGAAAAATGGACAGCCACGTGCAGAAGAATGAAACTGGACCATTTCCTTACACCACACACAAAAATAGTCAAAATGGATCAAAGACCTCAATGTGAGACAGGACTTCATCAAAATCCTGGAGGAGAACACAGGCAGCAACCACTTCAACCTCAGCTGGAGCAACTTCTTCCTAGAAACATCTCCAAAGACAAGGGAAGCAAGGGCAAAAATGAACTATTGGGACTTCATCCAGATCAAAAGCTTTTGCACAGCAAAGGAAACAGTCAACAAAACCAAAAGACAACTGACAGAATGGGAGAAGATTTTCACAAATGACATATCAGATAAAGGGCTAGTATCCAAAATCTATAAAGAACTTCTCAAACTCAACACTCAAAGAACAAATAATCCAATCAAGAAAGGGGCAGAAGATATGAACAGACATTTCTGCAAAGAGGACATCCAAATGGCCAACAGACACA
>JAQQSY010000250.1:0-23370 GCA_028646535.1 Procyon lotor | reverse complement strand
CCCATCAACATTGTTATTCAGAAGAATGGTTCTCCTGTCGAAATCGAAAATTTCTTGGGTGAAAAATACATCCTCAGGGTTTGGATGAGGCCAAGTGTTGCTTGTTCAGTATCTCAAGTCCAGAAAGATGAGTTAATTCTTGAAGAAAGTAACACTGAACTTGTATCAAACTCAGCTGTTTAGATCCAGCAAGCCACAACAGTTAAAAACAAAGATATCAGAAAATTTTTGGATGTTTTCCATGCTTCTGAAAAAGGAACAATTCAACAGGCTGATGAATAAGATCTAAGTTATCCAGCTACAGAAATAGTAAGATACTAGATGATTTCTCAGACTTATTTGTGATATTTCAAAGATTCAATAAAAGTTCAATTGATTTGGGGAAAAAAAAAAAATACAAACACAAGACCACATCACATATATGTATGTATGAGTTTTATGTGTTTACAAGAATAAAAAATGAACCAGAAAAATACCCACCAAATCTGTAACAGTAGCTGCACATCAGGTAAGTTCCATTAAACAGAACTAAGAATGGTAGTTTAAGTGGAGCTGAGTTTCGGGGCTCCTGGGTGGCTCAGTGGGTTAAAGCCTCTCTACCTTCGGCTCGGGTCATGATCTTAGGGTCCTGGGATTGAGCCCTGCGTCGGGCTCTCTGCTCAGCGGGGAGCCTGTTTCCCCCTCTCTCTCTGCCTGCGTCTCTACCTACTTGTGATCTCTCTCTCTGTCAAATAAATAAATAAAATCTTTAAAAAAAAAAAAAAAGAACTATAATTGGTAGCAAAAAAATATGTACATTTAGACTGGCTTAGGGGCATTTATGGTAGAGAACTAGAATAAAACACACAAAAAAACTGGTGAGATCTCTAGGGCTTACTTGGTATGATAGGCAGTTCCTAAAATGATCTTAATAATCCCCAAATTCTGGAATTCATGCCCTTGTGTAATCCTTTCCTCCTGAGTATGGACTGGATTTGCTGCCTTGCTTCTAGCAAACAGAATTCAGGAGAGGTGGTGGGATATCACTTCTGAGATTAGGTTACAAAGAGACTGTGGCTTCCACCTTGTCATCCTCTCTCACTCTGGAATGCCAGTCACTATACTGTGAGCTGGAAAACCCACATAGCAACGTACTCATGGCTCTGGCCAACAGACAGCAACTACCTAAAGCCTGACAAAAGTAAACAATGTAAGAAGTAGATCCTTCTTCAGTCAGGCCTTCAGATGACAGAAGCCCCAGCCAACACACTGACTGTAGTCTAGTGTGAAATCTTGAGCCAGAAGCACTCAGCTAAGTCATGCTTAGATTCTTGACCCATAGAAGCTGTGAAATAGACATTAAATTGGGGGCTAATTTGTTACAAAGCAATAGATAACTAATACACTTGGATATGAAGACTGTTGGGTTCTAGTCTCTGGAAAGCCCATCCATTCTACAGTTCCAGTTCTAGGATATCCATGAAGTTCCTCTATATTATATTCCCAAGTGTATCCTTATAAAAATCTCTGCCTGAAAGTCTAAATTATGACCAAAAGAAATGATGTCTCCTATAAATAAGAGATTAAATTATGTTCATATATTCTTTATGTAATATATCATGGTAATTGATTTGCAAATATTGAATCACCCTTGTATCCCTGGAATAAATCCCATTTACTGTTTAGTTTTATCATTAAACATAGTTCATTATCCCAATTTTTAAAATTATTGAAATAGGTGATCATTACATGTAAAAAGTATCCTAATCAATTAAACTCTACCATTTCTGACTTCTTCCATATTACACTATACTTACCATTAACATTTCTAAAGATCTATAAAAGCTTGGATTTCCTACTGTTTTGTTAACTGCTATACGCATCCCTCATTTTATCCCACTTCACTCTATTGCACTTTGCAGACAGTGTTTTGTTTTGTTTTTGTTTTTTTTACAAATTAAACGTTTGTGGCAGCCCTGCATCAAACAAGTCTATCATTGGTGTTTTTCCAACAGCATATGTTGTGTGTCACATATCTGTGTCACATTTTTATAATTCTCACAATATTTCAAACTTTTTCATGATTATTATATTTGTAATAGTGATCTTGATTGGTGATTATGACTCACCGAAAGCTCAGATAACAGTTAGTTTTTAGCAACAAACTATTTTTTAATTAAGGTATGTACAGTTGACCCTTCAATTATGCAGGGGTTAGAGATGTCAACCACCAACACAGCTGAAAATCCATGTATAACTCTAACTCCTCCAAAACTTAACTACTAGAAGCCTTACCAATTATATAAACAGTCAAATAACACATATTTTATGTGTTATACGTATTATATGGTGTATTCTTACCCTAAAACTAGAGGAAAGAAACTGTTAAGAAAATCCTAAGATAAAATACATTTACAGCATTATATTTATTGAAAAAAAAAAATCTGTGTATAAGTTGACTCAGAGGGTTCAAATCTATTTTTTCAAAAGTCAAGTGTATCGGGGCACCTGGGTGGCTCAGTCGTTAAGCGTCTGCCTTCAGCTCAGGTCATTATCCCAGAGTCCTGGGATCAAGCCCCGCATCGGGCTCCCTGCTCAGCAGGAAGCCTGCTTCTCCTGCTACCATTTCCTCTGCTTGTGTTCCCTCTCTCGCTGTGTTTCTTGCTGTCAAATAAATAAAAATCTTTAAAAAAAAAAAAAAAAGTCAAGTGTATCTTGTTTTTCCATACATAATGCTATTACATACTTAATAGACCACAGTATAGTGTAAACATAACTTTTACATGCACTGGGAAACAAAAAATTCATTTGACTTGCTTTATTGCAATATTTGCTTTGTTTTGGTGGTCTAGAACTGAACACACAATAACTCTAAGGTATGCTTGTTTATCATCAACATGAAAAAGTATCTGAACTTGGCAGATGCTCAGTAAATACCTGATGAATAAGTACATGCTTACCATTATGTTCACAATAAAATCCAAAGTTACCCTTTCCATGGTCTACAAAGTTTTACATTCTCAGGTCCCTGATTACTTCATATTCTACATGTCTCTTCATGGATTACTACACTCCAGCAACACTGGCCTCTGTGCTATTCTTGAAACACACCAGATAGTCCCTGCTTCAGGGACTTTGTACTTGCAATTCTCTCAGCCTGGAACAATTTTCCACAGATAAGATGGTTGGCTCCCTCAATTCATTCATATTTCTGCTCTACAATCCCCTCATCAGAGTCTTGGCCTAATATATGTAAAATAGCTTTAGCTACTCAATTCATGACACTCCATTCCCTTATAAAGCTTATTCTTCCTGATAGTCACAATCTGATATTTTGTTATATTCTAGTGAGAAATTTATTTTAAGGACAGACCTAGATTTTGGTCAAGGTTCCAACTGCCAGCACTTAAAACAATGCCTGGTATACAACTCCCAGAGATTTGTTGACTGAATTAATAAACAAACAATCATGATTTTCAAATGTGTTCCAAGATTTAAGTAGTAATAAATCATAACAACACCCATTTCAATTACTATATTTAAAATAAATGTTATAAACAAAGCAATATATAAATATAATGTGTCACAATCAAATTAGTTTTCCATTAGTACACACTGGCTCAGTATTTTTTTTTTTTTAAGATTTTATGTATTTATTTGACAGGGAGAGATAGTGAGAGATGGAACACAAGCAAGGGGAAGCTGGGAGGGAGAAGCAGGCTCCCCACTGAGCAGAAAGCCTGATGCAGATTGATCCCAGGACACTGGGATCATGACCTGGGCCAAAGGCAGATGCTTAATGACTGAGCCACCCTAGCACCCCATACTGGCTCAATATTTTTTATCTTTTTTTTTTTAAGATTTATTTTAGAGAGAGAGAGTGAATGAGCAGGAGGAGGAGCAGAAGGAGTGAGAGAATCCTGAAGCAGAGTCCCCACTGAGCAAAGAGCCCAACAGGGGACCAGATCCGAGGACCCTGAGATCCTGACCTGACCCAAAATCAAGACTCAGCCACTCGACCCAACTGTGGCTCAATATTATTTTAAAAAATTAATCATTGGAGATGCATGGGTGGCTAAGTCGGTTAAGCAATTGACTCTTGATTTTGGTTTAGGTCATGATCTCAGGGTTGTGAGATGGAGCACCACATTCAGCTCTGCGCTAAGGGTGGAGCCTGTTTAAGATTTTCTCTCCCTCTCCCTCTCCCTTTGCCCTTCACTCCCACTCCCCACTCGCACTTGCTCACTCTCTCTTAAAATAAAAAATCATTGATATTCACCATATTAAAAGATTAAAAAAGAAAATGTAGGGACACCTGGGTGACAGGGAACACCCTAAATGGAGTGATAGGCTGTGTTCATGGATTAGATTACTGAATATTGTTACGTTAATTCTTCTTTAAAAACTGATCTATAAAAAAAAAAAAACAACTGATCTATAGATTCAACACAATCCCAATCAAAATCTTTGAAGAATTTTTTGCTCATATCAACAAGCTGATTCAAAATTCATATGAAGGGGTGCCTGGGTAGCTCAGACAGTTCAGTGTCTGCCTTTGGCTCAGTTCATGATCTCAGTGTCCTGGGATGGAGTCCTACATTGGACTCCTTGTTCAACAGGGAGCCTGCGTCTCCCTCTGCCTGCCACTCCCCCTGCTTGTGCTCACTCTCTCTCTGACAAACAAATAAATAAAACCTTAAAAAAAATTCTAGAACTAGAATTTTTTCTAGGTTTCTAGGAACTAGAAACCAAAACATGAAAAAGAACAAAGCTGAAGGACTCAAACTACCTATTGACCTCGTCAAAATAAATGTGGCACTAGCAAAAGAATGAACATAAAATCAATAAAAGAAATAGAGAGCTCTGAAACAAACCAGCACACATATGGTCAACTGTTTTTTTGACAAAGATGTAATGGCAATTCAGTGTAAAAAGACTAATTTTAAACAAATGGTTCTGGAACAATAAGACATCCATAAGACATCCATTTGCAAAACACTGAAACTTAACCCATATTTCATAGGATATACCTTATATAAAAAGGGTCACACCCATCAGAATGGATAATAAACCTAAAAGTTAAATTTAAAATCATAAAACGTCTAGAAACATACACAGAAAAATATCTTTATGATACTGAGTTAGACAAAGATTTTTTTAGATAGGACATCAAAAACATTTATTCATAAAATTCATTAACTGGACTTCCTCAAAATTAAATACTAAACATAAGAAACTATTTAAAACATAACATAAAAAAAACATAACAATATATGCAGAAAATATATATGTTCAAGTTAGTAGAAATCAAATGTGCACACTCCTGAAAGATAATGAGTTTACCATTCAGGTTAACTTAAGTAATGGCTTGAACCATTATACAGTTTTAAACTGTAGTTATTTTTAATCACTTACTATTTCATTTTTATGCATAATGGACAACTGGTTAGAGGCGGAATGCATAAGAAATACTGATTTAAAGCATAAAATAATGAATACTGCAAATTCACCTCAATAGTAAGCTAAACAAACTCTGGTGACTGATGTTGATTTGCCTCAAAAGTCCATGTTCTTGAGTTTTCAGACTATCAGTGGCAGTCAAGTGTTCAATATACTGTAGCTTTTTTTCCCTTTGGGGAGTACATATTATAGGATATGTTGATGTGGACTGTAAAACTAATTTTCTTGCAACAATTTTGGAATGATCTATTTCTAATGTTTGTTATACTTGCACAGAATTTTAATGATCGTTGCTTTTTTCCTTTTTAAGGAAAAAAATGGCTTAAAAATTTTAAAGGCTTACAAATACCAAATACAAAAAATGTCAACACATTAAAAGAAATTAGTTCTATAAAGTGTATTCCACAGGATCACAATTATTTTATAGCACTTAACAGAGTCTCCAGTATTTCAGAAGCCAATTTAAAAAAGCAAGACAGAAAGAATATCTAGCTACAAGTCATCTGGTTTTCATTTGAGTATAAGGACTATCGACACCACAACATGTTATTTATAGAGAAGTGCTTGTGAATGGCAACTGAAAACTTATTTCATTTTTTAAAAACAAAAACTTTCCAAAAATTACAGAAATAAACAAGTAAAAAAAAGAAATAGACAAACTGACTTTCAAAAAGCAGAAAAGGAAGAAATGGCCAACCTTGAGTCAAAAATATACTTTTGTCTATTTTTGATAGAAGCTAGATTTTTAACCTCCATTTAATATATATTCAGTATAAAACCAAACATTCAATAATTCAGTTAATACATATTTACTGAGCAAATGTAACAAAACCATCTTAGTTACTAGAAAGATGGCAGTGAACACGAAAGATAAAGTTTCTATTCTCACAGAGCTTACATTCTAGCAAATGGTAGCTATAAATAGACAAAAAAAAAAATAACAGACAAAAAAGGGTTCCCTGTTCTTATAAAAAGCTAAAGAGTGAAAAACAAAAACAAAAACAAAAACTAAAGAGTGATAATAGCATGTCAACATTGGGACAGGAGTTACTTGAGATTTGTAGATGAATGAAGGCCTTGGTGTTGGTGACATCTGCTCTGAGAGCTAAAATGACAGTAACAAACCAATCAAGATTTGGAGTTAAGAGCCTTCTAAGGAAAAAAGCCAACTAATAAAATGCTTTAAAGCAGGAATAATTTTGGTATGTTTGTGGAACAAAAATAACAAATATATCTAGAATATAATGAGCCAGAGAGACAAAGTAAGAGGAAATAAGATCAGAGAGGGAAATAGTTTGCAGAGACATTTCATGTAAGTCAAAGGAAAACCACTAAATGTATTTGGATAAGCAGGAAGACCAATTAAAAAGCTACTTGAAGTAATCTAAACAAGAGATAGTACCAGTGCCTTGGGACTAGTGAGGTAGTAGTAGAAATGAAAATGGATGAATCTAAGATACGTTTCAAGGTAGAATTTACAAAACTTTTGACAACCAAGATTTTATGGAGCCTAAGGTAAAGGAATAGGTAAGAGTCATAGGTAAACTATGACTCTTGGATTTTTGGGCTGAGCAACTGAGTAGTCAGTGATGCTATTTTTCCGAAATGGAGCAGACTTGAGGAGATAGAAGGTTGAGGGAGAAAAATAAAAAGTTCTGTTTGGGATATGTTGACTTTGAAGTACCTATTAGCCATCCAAGTGGAAGCGGTCAGATAAACAAGTCTAGAGTTCAAGCAAGAATTCAGAGAGATTCATTTTTGGGAGTCACTGGTCAAAAATAGTATTTAAAGCCATCCCCATCTAGCCATCCTGTCCTACATAACGAGGGAAAAAAACTAAGAAGCATTTGTGCAGTTCACAGCCCAGGGGCCCAGGCTTCCTAAAAGTCAGGACTAATCATCAGACTACAGAATGCTTCCCCAATAGGACACCTGCGTGGCTCAGTCTTAAGCGTCTGACTCTTGATTTCAGCTCAGGTCATGATCTCATGATCTCAGGGTTCTGAGACTGAGGCCCATGTCAGCTCTGCACTCAGCCAGAAATCGGCTTGGGCTTCTCTCCCTCTTCTTATCCCCCAACTCATGCTCTCTCTCTCTAAAATAATGCTTCCCTAATATCTTACTAAAGGCCTATTTACTGGAGTTCCTCTTACCCAGTACATCATGTCCTCTTTTTCAACAAAAAATTACAAGGCATACTAAAAGGTAAAAAAACACAGATTGAAGAGACAGAGCAAGCATCAGAACCAGACTCAGATATGGCAGGAATGCTGGAATCATGAAACTGTAAATTTAAAAGAACTTAAACAAGTTTGACTAATTTGCTAAGACCTCTAGTGGAAAAGTATACAACATGCAAGGATACATAATATAAACAAAGAGATGGAAATTCTAAGAATCAAAAAAGGAATTAGCTAGAGATCAATAACACTGTAACGAAAATGAGAATGCCTTTGATGGACTCCTTAGGAAACTGGACATGGCTGAGAAGAGAATCTCTGAGCTTGAGGATATGTCAACAGAAACTTCCAAAAGTAAAAAGCAAAGAGAAAAAGATAAAAACAAACAAACAAAAGCCAGAATAGAATATCCAAGAGCTGTGGGACAACTACAAAATGTGTTTACATTTAATGGGAATACCACAAGCTGAAGACAAAAAAGGAGAAATATTTGAAGCAATAACAACTGAGAATTTCTCCCAAAAAAAAGTCAGACATCAAGTCACAGATCTAGAAAGTTCAGATAACATGAACAAGACAAGTGCCAAAAGTAAATTAAATAGCATATATCACTGGATAAATAAAGCACTGTATTAAAATTGCATTATATAAATTATATATAATGATAGTATACTTACAACAAATAGTTCATTCTAAAAATTTTTACTAAAAATCATTTATCATATATTTTTCCCAATAAAATGAAAGCCAGGGTTTTGAAAGCCAGGAAGGCAGGGTTTGAATGTTTTCATTCAGTGCCGTATCCTAAAATACTGTTTGGCACATAGCAAGCAGGCCTTTAGTAAATATTTATTCAATAAATAGCATCAAAAATAATAAAATTACACTTGACTCTTAAAAAACATGGGTTTGAATTGTGTAGGTGCACTTATATGTGGAATTTTTTTCAATAAATACAATACTATGAATGCATTTTCTTTTATGACTTAATCACATTCTTTTCTCTAACTTATTTTACTTTAAGAATAGAGTACATAGGGGCGCCTGAGTGGCTCAGGGGGTTAAAGCCTCTGCCTTTGGCTCAGGTCATGATCTCAGGATCCTGGGATGGAGCCCCACATGGGGCTCTCTGCTCAGTGGGGAGCCTGCTTCCCCTCCCTCTCCTCCTGCCTCTCTGCCTACTTGTGATCTCTCTCTATCCAATAAATAAATAAAACCTAAAAAAAAAAATAGAGTATATAATACACTTCCAAAATATGTATTAATCAGCTGTATTATAGGTAAGGGTTCCAGTCAACAATAGGCTACGATTAGCTAAGTTTTAGGGGGAGTCATGTTATATGTAGATTTTCAACCACATGGGGGGGTCAGCACACCTAACCCCCACATTGTTCAAGGGCCAACTATATTTCAAAATGTCTAGCAAGGAGGTTCATGAGATACTTTATTATGAAAGGAGTCTTAAGGTTAGGAAATATGACTATAGAACACTGTTGTCCAATAGAAATGATGTGTTACACATTTAATTTTAAATCTGCTACTAGACATACTTTAAAAGTAAAAAAGAAACACAAAATTAATTTTATTAAAATATTATTTCAATCTGTAATCAATATAAAAATATTTTGATATTTTATGCATATGTGCTAAGTAGCAAAATCCAATGTTTTTTACATTTAACAAACTCAATTTCAACTAGCCATATTTCAAGGGCTTGAGAGTCATATGTGGTTAAGGACTACTGTACTGGACAGTACAAAGTATATAGTCCCCCCAATAAACAAGAATCAACCATTAACTAAAATATTAGTCCCCAAAGTTCTTAGTCAAACATATTGTTTAGTATTTTTAGGCACCTATAATATTTCAGAATGTTCAAAAATATATAAAAGACAAATACTTAAAAAGCTTTCTAAGAAGCAGCTTGATCTTATGAATATTTAGTTTCTAATTATTCTGGTTTCTAATTATTCAGTTTCTAATCATGCGCATAACTGTGTGGTGCAAAAAGTATTTGGATCTTAGCTAAATCTAAGAAATTCTTTCTTGCTGCTAAAATACTGTACTCTATTTATTCCAGGCACCATTTATTTCATATACACCTAAGATAGTCAGGCAAAACAGGTCCCTCCTCTAAGAGTTTAGTATATAGGACTTCAAAAAACCTGTAATGGGTAAAACCGAGAAAAACGAAACTCCTTTTGGCCACAAATACAGAACTAAAATATTAAACTAACAGGATCTATAAGCTAAGAAACCAATCATATCAGTAACCTTTCAAAGAAAGGAATTAGATTATCCTGTCAAGAAGCAAATATTCTTGATAATCCAAAAATCAACTATATTTCCTGAGCATGAATTTCACTTCTATGTTTTACAACAAAGTTTTCAACTTACCTTCCAGTTTTAATTAATGAAAAAATTCTTTAGCCCATCCACAGCCCAGAAATTTTGAGTGGCAAAAAACAAAACCAAAAACTAATGTTATAAACTTTTACAGATAATCCACCACGTAAATAACGCTGCAGTGAACAGTCCAGATCTTACTAAGTATCCTTTTTTCTTAGAGGTCTCACAAAAAAATACCAACCAGAGAGAAAACTGCAGCTAGGCCAGCCAGTTTATGCCTTTAAAGAATAAACATTTTAAAACTACAAAGAATCAAAACTTTCTGTCCTTTCTTTTTGTCCATATTAAACTTCATTATTATATAAGTCAAATTGGTTCAGTAAAAAGTCTATATCATAAATTCTAATTTTTGGTCTACAATCTAATCCAACACACATTCATTGTGAATTAAGAAATCAGTTGTTATGTTACCACAAAGAAAAAGCTTTGCCCTGATGCGTATAAAATGTTTCCATTAGTGACATAATCTTTTATGAATCATACATATTTATGAATTTAGCATTAAATTTAAAATGGTCCTACAGACATCATGAAATATAGTAAATATTATGTCATCCCTCAAAAATCACATGTACATAGTGAGATAATTACGGTGTCAGTAATTACTGAGTTGATCCCAACACGTAAATCAAGTCTTTACAATATATAGGTCATATATACCAAATAACTTCTGGTATACATTCTTAAAAAAAATCAACAGTTTGCTAATCTAGTCTATCTTCAGAATTGAAACTGATAATCTAGATAATTTAGATAAGAAACACCTCGCCCCCTGAAAATTAACATTAAAAATTAAAAGGCCAAATATGATTTTCCACCCCCTAAAGTACTGTTCCAGATTTTAACTATGATTTATATCCTAGCACGTGTTTTCATATTCCATGTAGTCCGTGGAAAATAGCCTATTGAAATCCAATAGTATTTGGGTAAATCCAGTAAATAAATCCATTTAATTTACTCTTTCAACTGGAATCTGAATAATCCCAATTCTCTTAAATGTAGTAACACAAACTAGGAATTACATTATGATGAAGACAGATACACCCTTAAGTTTTAGACAGTAAAAACGACCAACAGCATTTTGAGAGAGGGGAAAAAAGCCTGAAGTAGGGACAAATATTAAATTATTTCCACAGTTACAACTTAAATGTGTTTCAGACAGCTAATCCATTAGAGTAACAGAGGAAGAATAAGAAAAAAAGACATTCTCTTAGCAAAGTATGAGAAGCTCTTTCAAACATTACTAAAATATAAGACTCAAAATTGTTAATTTGTAACTCAAAGGAAAAATCTAGTTAAAACAACAAACTTACATTAGAAGTAATGAGAAAGTTTACACTGGTATAATATTACTCCTCAAAAATATTAGAATTTGATGTTTTTGAATTCCAAATATTTGGAATTAATGGAAGGTATAAATACAAAATGTGTATGTTTTCATTTTCAAAGTGTCATGTTTTCAAGATTTCTTTGTTAAATATGGGCATTCTCAATTTACAGCAGAAAACACTTTAGTAATTGGCATGACCAGGGTACAGTTGGCTCAGTACTTTGCACTCAGTAATGTTTACAGCAAGAACTTCTTCCACTTTGAAAACTATCCCTAAAAAGGAATTCTCTTTGAAGACTAAAGGAATTTAATTAAAGATAAAGCCACTTGGGTGGCCACATAATACATCAAACAGATCATACTTCAAGCAGAATTATTACTATTCAGTTATAAGTGCATGACTCATAAGAATACAAATAAAGAGTTGACTTTTTGTGTGTGTACATCTGCTTGGATCCAGAAATTTACATTTAGAAGTATACTATCATATTTGCTCCAATTTAATTTCATGTTGTTGAACACTGATTAATGATCTACACAAAATTTTTTTTAAAAAATTACTTTGAAAAACATGCTTGAGAATTCTTGGTCTTATAGGACCAAAACCAGACCAAAAAATACAAAGCTCATTACAAATATTAACAAAACCTCAATATTATAAATGAATGCATTTCTCCCAATTCTGTAATACTTAGAGAACTGTCACATCCATACAGAAATAAAATGTGCTTCTAAAAACCTAAACATATTATCAAGTATTAAAGACTTTCATTATTAATTGTCTTCAGATTTTCACTACAGACTGTCCACAGGCAAGTACAATATTACCATTTTTATTAACATTTGCTGGTTATTTATCCTGCATGCAACACAGAGCCCAATTCACTGAAATCTCTCTTAAGACAACATTTAAAAGGAAAAACAAATAGAAATCTTGTGGAAATGATACACCTTCCTTGCCTTTTGAAATTGAATATACAGAAAGTAATGTAAGATTGTACTGACGATTCAAGGTCATCCTTATGTACAATGTTCCCTTTTAGTCCCGTAATGCAATCAGGACTTTTAGGATACAGGTATAAGATAGTATGCTTTAAAGTCAGTAAAATAATTCTCTATGACCTATCACTTCTCTTGCAAGCAGCCCCACTCCTTGAAGTATATAACTTGTGAAACCCAACTGGTAAACAATCCTAACACAATTCTAAACACCCCCCCCAAAAGCTTTCTGCCTCCTTTACAATCTAAAATTGTATAGACTAATACAAAAGGACATGAAAGGAAAATAACTGAATAAATGAAAATAAAAATTACAGATGACATACAAGGTTTATATGGTATGTTAAAGGCAGTAAAAGATGTTATAGGCAGTAATAGATGAACTGTCAGGAACAATGTGAATAATAAAACAAAGGAATTTTAGACAGGTTTTTAAAAAATAACAAAGACTATACATGAAACTAGAATGATCAAAGTGAAATCTCTAAGTGAATTCCATACAAGACAGATAAATGAATAAAAGAAATGAAATCATTTATCATGATAAATGGCATAAAAAACTGGATAGAACTCTTGGATAATGTAGCAGTTGAACATGAGAAGTCACTGGCCTTTTCAGTAGACAACTGTGAGATCAGTGAGGCCCCTATCTGAAGGGAGAAGTACTCAAAGTAATGAATCAAATAATAAAGGTATATTGCCAACACCATACTGATAAACTGAGTAAGACAAAAAAGCAAGACAGGATTTACTAATCTTCCAGAGGTCAAAAAGGTAATCATTAATAAACCAATTGGCAAGCATTCATTGAGCATCCACTTTGTGATTTCCAATATGTCAAATATGAAATATATTCTTCTCCTTGAAGCAGCTTACAGTAAAAAAATAGATATACCACAGACATAAGTAGGAAAAAAATTTAATGCAAATTAAAGCAAGGTTTTTTCTTTCAATACTAACACTAGATGATGAACAAGGACATAATGTGAGGCTGGCTCATACAGGAGATGAGCATGAATTCATACAAGATTCTGGAAGGTAGTTTGGCGATGTTCAAGAGCCTTAAACACACACACAACCCCAGACTCTGACCTAGTAATTTCTTTTACGAATCTAAGGGGGAAAAAAATTTCAAAGATTTATGTAAGAGGCAATTCTCTGTCGTGAAGTTTACATATTAGCAAAACATCAAAAACATCCCAAACATCTGCCAACAGGAAAAATTTTAATATGACAGTTACATGACATCATTTTAAGCAGCCAAATAGAATTTTTCAGGCTAATGACATAAGAATGTTTATGAGGTAGAATTAAATGAAAATATAACATATGAACCCCATTATAGGAAAAATTCACAAATACACATAAATATTTAGAAATACAAACTGCATTGTTATTTGCACTCATCTTTATTTTCCAAATTATTTTTATAAGATTATTTAAGAAAATAAACAAGTGTTATTTGAAAAGGCACATATGATACGCAAAAGCTAAATGTAAAAATAAATGTGATAGAATTGGGCTGGATTAAGAAAATTTTCATCTAAAAACAGTCTAGAAGGGCTGGGGAAGAGAAGCAATGATTATCTAGATTAAAACTACTAATAAAACAAATGAAACTACAAAGATGGCAACCTTGACACTGATCTGAATAAGCAGGTGGAAACTGAGGGAGAATCAAAGATAATAGTCACTACCACAGATTTTGAAGATAATCAAATATATCCTATTTCATGATTCACTCAGTTTATACTCTTCCCACAGTATGCTGCATTAAAAAAAATATAACTGACTTTTACTATAAACCCTGTCACTTAGCAATTTCTGTATTTTTGCAGTGTTGGTAAAAACTGTAAACTACTTTTACTAACACAAGGTATTTAATTCTCATAACAATCTCTTAAAGCTGGGACGGTATTATGAAACTATCTGCAAGACGAAACAAACACTGAGAAAAGAGGGGTTGTGACTTGCCCAAGGAAACGGCCAGTTAAGGATTGCAAACAGTAGAAACCACTCAAAGCTAAACCTCCTTTTCAAGCAATCTACATTCCAGAACACCAGGTTTTTCTCCAACAGTGAATTATTTTTAAAGCCACTTTTACCTAGTCAAAAACAGTTTTGTCTGCAGGATTGGTAAAGATCTCGCTTAGGTTTAGTTGGTAACAAAACCCATCCTGTATTTTAAAAACATCCCTACAGAATCAAACTCAGCACGAAGTTAAGCCAACTGAGTAAGACGAAAGAAGTTACGGTTTTAAATCTCACCAGCTGACTAAAGTTTGGGGAATCAAAAAGGAATGTGCTTCTCTCAGTTAAAAAAAAAAAAAAATCAGTCTCTAACACCCTCCAAGCCCGCAACGCCGCGCCTCACAGACCCAAGGTGAAGGGGTGGAGTGGATCTGCGCGGCAGAGCCGGCAGGGAACCAACCAAAAACGAATCCTCTCAAAGTGAAAGACAAGAAAGTCCATCCCAGTGCCTCCCTTCTTGGATGTAAAGCTAACCTCTTCCTTTCTTTAATAACCAGAAAACAGCCTTCTATTTCTTGCTACCAATCACCACAAATCCTCAAAATTCTCTGCAGCGTCGGTCCCTTCAGAACACCAAGAAGAGACACAAACTTGGAAACATCATTTCCTAACAATTCTCTGGCTTCCTCTCCACCCCACCTAATTTTAAAAACCAGATCAACAATGCCCGAAATAAAGTATAAAATAAAACAAGGGTCACATCCAACACAGACGGCTCTGCTTCAGAGCGGCCCCCAAAACAGCCGACACCACAACCGCACCCGAGGAGGCGCGGCCGCTAAAACAAGGGGCGGGCCCAGCAGACCACGTGTTCTGCCGTCTGCGCACGCGCCAGCCAAAACAAAAGGGAGGCCTGCCAAGCCCCTCCCCTGCCCCCACGTGACCACGCCTAGGTCCGCCCCCACCCCTCCCTCCACTCCTCCTCTCCCCTCCCCTCAGCTTCTGCCAAGGCTGTTAGGTTTAGCCGTTTAAATTTGGCTGCGGTCCGACCCCTGCCCTAGAGCGCGATCCGGTGCCGGGACCCGGAGTCCAACAGCCCATAGGATTCGGGGGGCGAAGGGGCTGCCGTTCGGCTGCCTGGCCCGCAAGTCCACCCGGCGGTCTTCTCCGCTCTCCCCTCCCCGCGCCGCCGCCGTCCCCGGCAGAGGAGACCCACCCCCCTCAGCCCGCCGCTGAGACGCCGGCCACTCGCCTGCTGGGGCGCCCTGGCTCCCCTCCGCCGCCGCACCTTCGGTCCGGCCGTGGTGGGGGCTGCTGAGGTGATCTCTAGCTGCCCGCCCGCCTCCCCCCACCCGGGGCGCAGCTGACTCGTCTCCAGAGCGCGCCCCGCTCCCGCCCCGGCCGCCGCCGCGGTTTAACAGTCCGCCCGCAGCCCGCAGCTCCGGGCGGCTCGGGGACGGAACCCTGCCGTGGTGGAGGGGCAGTGGGCGGGGCTCAGCGCCAGCCAATGGCAGCGGGGGAGGGGAAGCGCCATGCAAATGAGTGCGGGTGGCGGGGAAACCCCGGCAGGGGGCGGGGCCTGCAGAAGGGGCTGAGAGCGTTCTGGAAGTGGCTGGAGCACGACGCCCGAACCCTGCTGCAGAGGCTTGGCGGCTCCCTGAGGGTGGGTTCTGGGTCGTTCTCGCTTCCTCTTTAGCTCTTCCCTGGCCAGCGGGAAACGCGCGGGAGCGCGCACGCGCACACACTCGCTCAAACACACACACACAAACATACACAACCAAAAATACGGGCGGGTGACTTCCCGCCCTTGCTTTGCTATTTCTGTACTACCGTGACAGGAAAAGCAAAGAGAGGGGAAAGTTGGGCTGCAGTACGCCCTACCGCCCGCGCTTGGGCTGAGCCGCCTCCTGGTGTCCAGACCCTCCCTTCGGCTCGAGGGGCAAGTTTTAACAAAGCTTTATCACAGTTGCCAAATCAGTACTTCTTTGTGAGTTTGCTTGCATGTGTGCTCTGCGCTCAAATCCAGAGCCATAATTCTGTACGACCCCCGAGAGACTCTGAAGTAGAGTGACAAATCTGTTTTGGATCCAGCGGGGTCGTTTTATGGGAAAAATCAAAAGCCGCCTGCTCAAGCATTTTTAAATCTGTGCAAAGCTGGTTTGAGTGGCGCTGGAGTTAACTCTTCTGCAGTAGCGCAGTCAAATAAATAAACGGGGTTTTGTGCGGAGATAGTTGGCCAGGGACACATAAAAACATTTCTAAGAGTCTTCCACCTGGCTCCACTCACCATTAAACTATACCCGGGCATTTCCCCAGCCACGCGCTCGCTCGCTTTCTCTCGCTCTCTCTTTTTTAAATAAACAGCACTAAATATAGCTCTTTAGATGATGTATTACAGGCTTTCTTAAGCACCTAATTTACACATGAAATGATTTAGGGAATAAAGCGCACTCAAATTTTAGATCCAAAAGGACAATTGCCATTATTTCAACCTTATTAATTGAAGAAGATCGAATGGTGGGGGGAGGCGGGCGGGGGAATCCTAGGAATTGGAGTTATAACGAAGCGTAAGGCATGACACAGATTACTGGAATTAGAAAATAACCTCCTGTTCCTGGTTTTTCTAGTGCATTGGGACATTACTGCAATAACTTTATGACAGGCTGCATTTATAGCAGAGAATACTTTCTGAAGATTGCTCAGAACAATAACTGCACCTTCATATAGAGTAAGGGAAGAGTTTCAGGAAATTGATTTACCTTCCTTGGAATAAAATTTGTAAGCCAATGATGTGTTGTGAAAATAGTTAAATCAGCAAATATTTACTGGATATTCACTATATTCAAAAGGTTGTCCCTGGGGACAGAAATGCAAAAATGAGTAAGATATTTAAAAAAAAAAAAAAATTTTTAAGATTAACAGTCTGAGAAGTCAAATCAGTATTGAGATAGTTCTTCTATCAACTTCTATCAAATTCTCAGTATTGAGAAGGAAGATTTTATTTGAGCTGGGTATTTTTAAAGACTTTGGGCAGAGAAGAAAGAAGGCATCAATCAGGAGACAGTATTTTTGAGTTTGAGTAGAGATTATGTTTATGATATTATTGGGCTTGAAAGTACATGTCAACTAGATTGAGTAAATCTTGAATAGCAGGAATTCGGATATTAACCTGAAGGAATTGTAGTGCCATCAAATTACTGGAGGATACAGTTTTCCTCTGTGAAATAATTATCACTTACTAAAACAAAGTATTCATATACTTACCAAATGTTTATTGCACACATGTTTTGTGATGGATATTGGAAATATAGCCATAAATAAAGTTCTTGACCTGGTGGAATTTGTAGAAGATGATAGGCATTGAGCTTTGTAATTATATGAGTATAATTCAGGAGGTATTTTTACATACATTATCTAGTTTGTTCATCAAACAGCCCTAGGAGGGCACCTGGGTGGCTCAGTTAGTTAAGCGTCTGCCTTTGGTTCAGGTCATGATTCCAGGGTCCTGGGATTGAGTCCTACATCAGGCTCCCTGCTGAGCTTCTCCCTCTCTCTGTAGCCCCCCTCCCCCCTGCGCCCCCCCCACTTGTGCTCTCTTTCTCTCCGACAAATAAATAAATACAATCTTAAAACAAAAACAAAAACAAAAAAACAGCCCTAGGAGATAGGCTGTTTCCAATTCTCCAGGTTAATTCTTTTATCTTGTAGTCAGTCCTGCAGCCCACCAAATTTGTAGGTCTTAAATATTTTAACATATCAAGCCATCATAGAAATATAATTTTCTCATTTCTTTTATATTCAGTTTTTGATACTTTAGAAACAATAGAAACTTGGAGGATAGGAAATGATTAATAATACAGGTTTGGCTTTAAAAAAAGCCCAAAGAAGAAAAGCACAATATATATGAGATGGCACTGCACAATTTTTTTTTACTCCAGTTAACTAAATATTGAGCACATTTCTTGACATTGAACATTACCCTAAATATTTTAATATGTAGCATATGCATGCTGTTTTTCCAGAAATTGTAGAATACCAAAACTCCTTAATATGAAATTGACATACTGAGCCATTTGTCAAATTGTTTTCCATATTACTTATTCAGCAAAAGCCTGAAAAAATGCACATAATTTTTTTATCAAAGATATATTATTATAAAGAGGGTACATTAAAGGCATTCTGACTTCTAAGAAAAAAATATAACAATGGCCAGGAGACTTAAAGAACCAGTAAGAACAAGGAGAAGGGAAGGGCACCATTCTTGCTGACATAATTATTACCTGTCTAGAAGCTCATAAATGTGTCCAGGTAAGCAGTATTACAGTGATTTCATGAGATAAACTTCTCTCTTCAACACCGGTTTTTATTCACTCTTTTCATTCAAGAAACGTGTGTGTATCACTTCATATACAGCTGACATTATGATAAATGTTAGCAATACAGGTAAAAGATCATATTCTACTCTTAAGCAGCTCACAGCCGAGCAATTACAAGCACATCCTTTTCTATCTCCCTTCCCTGTTCTATTTTTCTCCATGGTACTTACTGCCATCTAACAACACAGATTTTGATGCTTTTGTTTTTTGTTATTTTATCTCCCTTGGTAGAATGTAAACTCCATGAGGTCAGGAACTTCTGCTGTTCTGCTCACTACTATATCCCCAAAACCAAGGACAGGGCCTGGCACATGTGTGTTTCCAAAATATATTTGTTGAGGACAGGCATGCATTTAATTCTCACATTTCACAAAGTGGGTTTTATATTCATTTTCCAGGTTAGGAAAAAAAGACAACTCAGTGAGGTTAAATAATATATCCAAATTCTCACACTAAGTATGGCCAATATGAGATTTGAAGGCAGACCTGCCCAACTCCAGAAGCAGAGTTTTTTCCTCACCACCTCTCCTAGAATAGAAAACTAGTTTGGAAGCCTGTACCATTTACTCCTCAAATTTCCATGCCCAGGGCAACTGCCCTCCACTTTTATATTCTAGTATATTTAATTCTTTCTTTTTATGGTCATGTTTGGAAAGTAAGACAAGAGAAATAGCAAGGCTAAAAAGGTGATAACTCCTATTCAGGATAGATTTAGCTCTAACTAGCCGGTTTCAATAGACAAGCAGACAAGGAGCAGGAGTAGGTAGCAAGAGCTATAAGATTCTGAGAACCAAAGCAGGATACAAAAGTGGTCAGAACTGGCCCGTGCCTGTAGAGAAATAAAAAATGATTCCTAATGTATACAAATATCAATAGCACCTTTTTCCACAACAGCCCCAAACCTAGAGACAACTCTAAGATCCATCGTACAGTCAAAAGATAAATGGTAGTATATCCATATAATGAAATACTGCTCAGCAATAAAAAAGAAAAAAATTATTGATACATTGAACAATATAGATAAGTCTCAAACAGTATGCTGAGTGAAAGAAGTCAGACTCAAAAACTAGATGTTACATGGCTCCATTTATATCAAGTTCTAGAAAATTTGAATTTAATGTATCATCATAGAAAGCAGCTGCTTAGGCCTGGGACAGGAGGCATTTACCAGGATAAATATAAGGGATGTTGGAAAAACTCTACTTCTTGATCATTGCAGAAGTTAAACGGATTCATGCATTTGTCAAAACATATCCTTAAACAAACTTAAAACGGATACATACCAATGTATGAGGATTATACTTCAATAAAATTGACTTTTAAAACAAGGACTTTGATGAAAGTTGACCCAGGAATTTCAAGGTTTTTTTGTTTTGTTTTGTTTTGTTTTTTGGAACTTGTACAGAAATATAGTTTAATGGGATTTAATTTAAAAAACATTCTCAGAAGTGTCTATAAGCTTCATAAAATTGCTGGGAGTCCACGACAGAAAAAATATCAAGTCTGCCTTTATCTGGCATGTTCCAGACAGAGAGGCTGCTCCACCAGCTGGAGTGGTGACTGACTGGGGAACACTGGGAAGGACTGAGCCATCTTCATTTGTCCCAGAGATGGACACTGTCCTCACAGCCTAATTTACACTCTCTCCATCTGTGGATTCTCAGATGGTGGTCCAAAATGTAGACAGAAAAATTAAAAACCAGTCTGTCTTAGCTAGGATGCTGATAATTCATATGAAATGGATCCAAAAGCCCAAAATGATGATATCTTAAAAAGACAAAGGTTGGGATGCCTGGGTGACTCAGTTGGTTAAGCATCTGCCTTATCTGACATCCCAGGGTTCTGGGATCAAGTCGCCCATGTGCACTTTCTGACAAATAAATAAAATCTTGAAAAAAAAAATGCAAGGGTTAATTATCTCTCTTATAACATATATTGTTGGTTCTAAATCATATTTTATTTTTTTTAACTTAACATTTCTAAAATCAAAATGACCTCAGTACTGGTGCAAGAAGAAATCATTTTTTCAGTCTGACTGACTGATAAAATGGGCTTTAATAATACAAAATAATGCACCTGAGTTAATGAAGTATGGTTAAAAAAAAGTTTAAAGGTAGATAGCAATAAGCTGATATAACAGCTCTACAAGGTCATGAAGGACCCAGGCTGCTTTCTGTTATTTCCTTCTGCATTCTCAGTTCTGACATCCATTCTCAAAGTAACCTTAGGGTCCCAGATGGCTACTGGAACTCCAGTCACTGTATGCACTTCAGGCAGCAGATAAGAAAAGGAACAAAGCCTTTAAGTCTTTCTCTTCCTCTCATGAAGTTCCTCTCCACAGTTCTACAATTTGGTCCTATGGATATACCTAGTTGCTAGAGAGACTAGCAAAGACAACTGAAGTTGAACATATTGTCACCTTCAAGATTATAGGGATTATGAGGAATGATACAGGATCACGTAGAAAGACAGGGAGAATAGATGTTGGTTGGGCAACAGCTTCCACCAGTTCCCAAAGCAAAGTATCTATAACCAGAGCTGCTAAATGTAGCAAGCTGGTGGTGATGGCAGCGGCAGGGAGGGGTGTCAAACAAAAAGCAGCTAAAAGAGATTTTTTGGACTACATTTCATTTTCAACCTCTATGGCTCTGTCTAGGGGTGTTGAAAATGACGAACACACTGATGCAATTAGAAAGAATAATGGTACATAAGTCTGCAAAAGTAGGTTAAGAACAAAAAATAGAAGGCTTTGAGGCAAGATTAAAGAATATAAAGTTTATTCTGTAGGTAATAGTGGAACTGTTGAAGATGATTGCATAAGTAAGTGAAATGATAAAAGTGTTGTTTTCAGAACACTAACCTCATAGATCTTTACTAAAGAAGTGTATCCAGAAATACTGGTCAGAAATTACTACACTTGAAAAACTATCCCAACATTCTAATTCATTTAATATGAAATGTGAATATCATGGCATTTCTTGAGATCACTGATGTTACATTTCTACTGTAATATCAACTCTATTTTCTCAGTTATGTATCATGTGTAAGAACATATGAAATTTGTATTAGCCATGATGAGGTTAGGTTAGGAAGCAGTAACAAATATCACCCAAACCAATGATTTAAGACCCAAAAAAGTTTATTTATATCACACAAAGTCTGTTGCAGGTGTCTTCCATATGTTGGATCTATATTCTCTGCTTTAATCTTATGTCACTTTGACATCACTTCTACAATTGCTACCATAGGGTAAGACACAAACATCCCTTCCATCTATAATCCATTGGCAAGGACTAATCACACAGCTCTGCCCAACTACAAGAGAACCAGAAAATATGAATTTCTCATGTGCCCAGAAAGGTTTGTGCATGGATGAATATTAAAACTCTCTATGACCAAAGTCACATCAAAAAATTTTTAAATGGCACTAGTAAATAAGATTGTTTCATTTGAAATGTGACACTCTCCAGGCACTGATCCTAACAACCAACATCTGTTTGTAGTTGTCATAGTAGGTATTTGTTAGTTCTCTACTTGGTTTCTATTCCACAATTTCCTTTTCTTAACATTTTCCTGATTTTCATGTTGGTAGTAAGCCCTCCACCCAGGTTATGTGCCCTGAGTGAATCTGCTCCTTCTTCCATGCCCCAAGGTGGGCCCATATTGGCTTAGGCCAATTAATGCATTTCATTTTCCTTAGCACCATAATTGGTTCAGAGGTGGGCACGTGAGTAAAACTAGCTCCATGAAAATGAATTTTAGCTCTTATGAACAAAATTCTGGGCAGAAGTACATTCTTTCACTCTAGACATGAATAAGAAACCCCCTCCCATGACCGTTAGAGGAGCCAGTTTTAAATTAGGTCTACATGGGGTGCCTGGGTGGCTCAACTGGTTAAACGTCTGCCTTTAGCTCAGGTCATGATCCCAGCGTCCTGGGATGGAGTCTGCACCAGGTTCCCTGCTCAGCAGGGAGTCTTCTTCTCCCCTTACCCCCTCCTGCCATTTCCTCTGCTTGTGCTCTCTCTCTCTCTCTCTTGCTTGCTCACACTCTCTCAAATAAATAAAATCTTTTTAAAAAGTAAATAAAATTAGGCCTACATTTGTATGTCTTCCTTGGAGAAATGTCTGTTCATGTCTTCTACCCATTTCTTGACAGGATTATTTGTTTTTTTGGGTGTTCAGTTTGATAAGTTCATCATAGACCTTGGTTACCAGCCCTTTATGAGCCAAGATGTCCTTTAACAGATGAATGGATAAAGAAGATGTGGTTTATATATACAATGGAATATTACTCAGTCATCTGAAAGGATGAATACCTACTATTTATATTGATGTGAATGGAACTGGAGGGTATTATGCTAAGTGAAATAAGTCAATCAGAGAAAAGACAATTATCATATGGTTTCAATCATATGTGGAATATAAGAAATAGTGCAGAGGATTATAAGGGAAGGGAGGGGAACTTAATGGGGAGAAATCAGAGAGGCAGACAAATCATGAGAAGCTCTTACCTCTGGGAAATAAACTTAGGGTTGCCAAAGGAGAGGTGATTGGGGGGAATGGGGCAACTGGGTGATGGGCACTAAGGAAGGCATGTGATGTGATGAGCACTGGGTCCTATATGCAACTGATGAATTATTAATATTACATCTGAAACTAATGAT
>JAQQSY010000249.1:12378-23387 GCA_028646535.1 Procyon lotor | reverse complement strand
GGGTGAGAATAAATTCTGAAGGAAAAACACAAGTTAGGTGGAGGAAGGGGAAGGAAACATTTAAGGCAAAAAAGGCAGCATAAACCAAACACCCAATTCTTTTGGGCAGAGGAACTGAGTAGAGTTTCGCAAAGAAAATACAAAAGACCATCAGACACATGAAAAGATGCTCAACATCGCCAATCATCAGGAAAATGAAAACCAAAACCATAATGCGATATCACCTCACACCTGCGAGAATGGCTATTTAAAAAGAAACAAACAAAAAAAACCAACCAAGGGGCGCCTGGGTGGCTCAGTCGTTAAGCGTCTGCCTTCGGCCCAGGTCAGATCCCAGGGTCCTGGGATCGAGCCCCGCATCAGGCTCTCTGCGCGGCAGGGAACCTGCTTCTCCCGCTACCATTCCCTCTGCTGTGTTCCCTCTCTCGCTGTGTTTCTCTCTGTCAAATAAATAAAATCTTTAAAAAAAAAAAAAAAAAAAAAAAAAAACCAACCAAGAGATAACAAGTGATGACAAAATGTAGAGAAAAGGGAACCCTTGTGCACTGTTGGTGAATGTAAATTGGTGCAGCCACTATGGAAAACGGTACGGAGATTCCTCAAAAACAATTAAAAATAAAACCACCGGATGGTCCAGCAGTCCAACTGCTGGGTATGTAGCCAAAGGCAGTGGAATGAGGATCTCATCGGGGTATCCGCACTCCCATGTTTATTGCAACATTACTCACAATAGCCAAGATAGAGAAACAACCCAAGTGCCTAACAACAGATGATTGGATAACGAAGATACAGTATATGTACACATAATGGAATTATTATTAGGCCACGAGAAAGAAGGAAATCTTGCAGTTTGCAACAACTTGGAAAGAATTTGAGGACATCATACTAAGTGAAATAAGTCAGAGAGAAAAAGACAAATATTGTATTTGAGTCACTTATATGTTGAATTTTAAAAAGGCAAACTTGGAGAAAGCAGCAGAGGGTGGTTACCAAGAATTGGGGGGGGTGGAGATGGGGAGATGTTGGTCAAAGGGTATAAACTTTCAGTTTTAAGATTAGCAAGTGTGGGGATCTAGTGGACAACACAGTTATTATATTATGATAATAATAATAGCTAATAATACTGTATCATCTACCTGAATGTTGCTAAGAGAGATCTTAAATGTTCTCATTGCCCCCTAAAAATGGTTACTATGTGACAGGACAGAAGTAATAGTGTAGTGATAATCATTTTACAATTTATAAATGTATCAAATCAGCACTTTGTACACCTTAAACTTATATAATATTATGTGTTAATTATATCCTAAAGCTGGAAAAAAAAAAAACCCTCTTAAGCTGCTGATTTAAGTTCATTGAATTTATGGAAAATGCCCACCATATAATCCAATCAGCAGAATCAGTCCTATTTATCAAACGAAAAGAAAAACAAAAAAGGGATTACCAGTGAGGCTTACTTTGTTTTTAAAAGTCTGACTTTGTTTTTCAATTCAAATAAAAATATGTTAATGCAAAAATGTAATTACATTAAAATATGTTGTTCGGAAGATAAAAAGGCAAGCCATGTACCAGTCATGGTGAGCACTGGGTGTTGTACGTAAGGGATGAATAAATTCTGCTCTTGAATTTATAAGTTATTTATATAATTTACTTATATAATTTATAAATTATATTGTATACAATTATGAATATATGTAATTTATAATAAATTCTACTCCTGCTATTCTCCTGAATTTATTCACTCACAATAGCCAAGATATAGAAACAATCCAAGTGCCTTACGTGCTGAGCATGAAGAAAAACATGGAGGGCATTGTGAATTATTCAGGAGAATAGACGTAGAATAAAATCTACTCCTGAAACCAATATTACATTATATGTTAACTAACTAGAATTTAAATAAAAATTTGAAATAAGCAAAAAAAGGCAAGTCACAAACTAAGAGAAAATAATTCTAACAAACGAATCTGACAAAGGACTTTTATCTGGGATAAAAGACCTCTTATTACTCACTAATAAGTGAGTAATTAACTCACTTAATTACTAACTAATTAAGACCTCTTATTACTCACTAATGAGATCAGCCCCACCAAAAAAAAAAACAGGTGCTTCCCAAAAAAGATGTACAAAAATAACCCAAAATGACCAAAAATAACCAGATGGCCAAAAATGACAGGAAAAGATACTCAATGGGTTTACTCATCTGGGAAATGCAACTTAAAACCACAGAGAGATACCACTACTCACCCCCTAGAAAGGCTAAAACAAAACAAAATAAAACAAAAAACCCTACCAACACCAAGTGTTGGCGAACATGGGGAACAATTGAAACTCTTGTACCCTGCTGGTGATAATGTAAAATCATACAACCATTCTGGAGTTAAGCACACATTTCACTTGCAATCTAGGTTTCTACAAAAGGATAATGAAATTATATGTCCACATAAGACTTGTCTGTTTATAGCAGCTTTATTCCTATTAGCCACAAAATGGAAACAACTCAAATGAGCAAATGGATGAACACTGTGGGATGTTCAAACAATACACAAAGCCACTGGCCGATAAAAAGGAATGAACTACTATATGTAGAACAACACAAATGGTTCCCCCCAAAAAACTCAGGCTGAGTGAAGGAGGTCGGGTATAAAAGATCTCATGTAGGTAAATAGGATTCTACTTTATGATGGTGCAGAGATAGAAATCAGATCTGGTGATAAAATGAGATCACTCATTGCTTTTGGGTGGGCGAGGAGCAGACCAATCGCAAAAAGGGGCACATGGCCACTTTCTGGATTAACAGAAACATTCTGTACCTTGACTCCGGCGGTATCACATGGATTTGTATATTTGTCAATACTCATCAAACTGTTAAGTGTATACATTGTAAACCTCAATAAAGTTTATTTAAAACACACACACACACACAAATGTAGTCATCTGGTTACAGTTGATCTAGTAGGAAAGACACTTACATAATTTCATTTGTGCTAATTATGTGCAAACTTTGTTAAGAAAATAGCATGAGGAAACAAACATAGGTCCTAAAAGAGCCAAATCCTCTGATCGTTATCCAGGGAATGGGCTTCAGAAATACTATCAGTGTCTCCTGGCGCGCCTGGGTGGCTCAGCTGGTTAAGCATCTGCCTTCTGCTCAGGTCATGATAGCAGAGTCCTGGGATTGAGTCCTGAATCCAGCTCCCTGCTCAGTGGGGAACCTGCTTCTCCCTCTGCCTCTGCTGCTCCCCCTGCTTGTGCTCTCTCCCTCTCTCTCTGACAAATAAATAAATAAAATCTTAAAAAAAAAATACAAACTTTGAGTGCTTTTTAAAACTATCCAGATGGACACTCCAGTTGGGCGAAATTGGAAGACAAGGTTAGGTTTTGATCAACGTGATCATTAGTGAATCAGCAAGTATTTATATGAGACATTGTGACAAAGACCACACACGGGGCTGCAGGATATCACACTGGTTGTCAAGGTGGGTTATAATCCTGGTTCCACCACCTTAGTTCTAAAGCCACACGCAAGCCATGAAATCCTTCTAAGCCTTAGCTTCGTCTACCTTACTAATTTGTGAGAATTAAATTACATGAGGATACCCATGGAGAGCTTCCAGAGCAGTGGTTGTTACCAAAGAGCATGCAATAAAAAAGGAAGTGCTGTTTTCAACATCCTAGGCCATTTGGATGAGTTCTGTCTGCAAAGACAAATTCTCCGACAGTCTGCCTCTCCCAGGCATAACAATCGCACAGAGAAATGCACCTGAACTACCAATCCTGCCAAGGACACATATTCCCAGTCACACACATCATCTAAGTTTTTAAATGGCTGTGCTTATAAAAGGAGTAAAGCCATAAAAGCAAACGTCAAAGGTGGGTGAAGCAGCTCGTAGATATTGTCTAAGACAATATCTTCGGAGAGGGACGAATTAGAAAGAATTTGGGAGATATTGTCTAAGACAATATCTTCGGAGAGGGATGAATTAGAAAGAATTTGGGAGAAAAAGCGGACTGTTGAGGGCACTTGAAAAAACACCCTAGGAAAATTATTCGCTTGAATCAAATGTGTTTACCCTAGACATAAGACAGGACGGTGTTCTCCACCAAAAGAAAAACTGGGCCTATTCTGGATGCTCCCCCACCTGGCACAGAGCTATTTCCAGGGGGTAGAGAGAAATTTCAGCTCAATAAAGAACTATCTAATAGTTGGAGCTGGTCAGTACCGGAACAGAGCATCAGGAGTTAATGGACCCCAGAGGTCCCCCGGTTGTTGGGGGCTTGAGGCAGTGTGGATGGAGATGTCTCGCTTGTCCTTCCGGCCCTGATGAGACTTCTCTTAAATGTAGTCTGCTCTCTATGGACAACTTTTACAATTCTCCATGAGCAGCCTAGGCCTGATACTTAATGCAGTCTTCACGAAATCAGCTGCAGTATAGCTAGGGTGTTTCTGCTGGGGATTCGAGGCCTCTTTTAACTTTCTCCTTCTCCGTGGATTCACGCTGGGTGTAAGTGTCCGGTTAGCAAGTAGAGCAGGGAAGAACCCCGAAAAGAAATCCAGCTTACCGCTAGGAAGCACTGTGAGAAAGCTCTTTGGATTTCTGTTTCTTTACATTTGTTTCTCCAAGAATGGAGTGAGCTAGGGAGAAAGGGAAACGGATTCCTACCAGCCCCTAGAGAGGGATGGTCCCGTGTGCTGTGGGAGTAGAGTGAGCGTGAGCTGGGCAGAGGCAAAGACACAGGAATGGGTTTCCAGACCTTTGGGGGCACGAGCAGGTAGAAAAAGTATTTTATAATCTGTTACATTCATTCGGATTAAACGTAGTGTAGTGAAGCAGATGGAATCGATGCACCGGTATTTCAAACGAGCTCCGATTCAGAACTGAGACAAAAGCGTTATCTTTTAGCCCGATCTTAGATCTTTGACTGAGGCGGGAAACAGAGGTCCTTATAAAACATTCAGAGAAAAGTTGCCTTTGGTGTTGAAAGTTCCCATATTTGGTTTCAGTCCAAAAGTGACTTTTCCCCGCTCTCTGCATGACTTAATAATAAGGCATTCAGTTACCTTGGGGCTGCGAGCCTGCACAGCGCTCCCCCCCCAAACCTTCTTCACATTTCACTGTCACTGCCCTGCTTGTTCCTATTAGTCCCCAGAGGTGTGCCCTCCACCCGAGATTCCTGAATGCAGCATACCTCAAGGAGGGCCCTGGGCTGACTGTGACCTTGTGTGCCATGTGGACGGGGAGCCTCGCTCGCCGCCTTAAATAAACAGAGGGAAGGTTTATTTATGGAGAGAGGAGCGGGCAGTGGGAGAGGGAGAGCCAGAGAATCTAAGAGCATTGCATTCCTGAGCTCTCGCTTCAGCAGGAAACCCGTATGCACTCCTCGAGGCCTTTTTGGGGACACTGAGTCAATGTAGGCAGATGGCGGTAGCTTGGTCCTGTGGTTTTTATCACACTGAGCTTCCAGGAAGGAATGCTGGGCCCCTCTCTGGGCACGGTTTCCCAGGCCTGAACTAAACTCAAGCTAAACAAATTGGGGCCTGATTTCTCTAATTTCAGAGTGAAGATCAAAAAGCTCTTTGTGATCCTCAGGCAGGTCTGTTTGTCTCCAAAACCCACGTTCTCAACTACCACAGACCCCAGTTTCCATGCAGCGGGATCTTGGACAGCTCTCTTCCTGTCCCCTTTACATAGGGCTGCCTCTGGGAGACAGGGGCCAAGAGCCAAGATCTAAGTCATTCGGGTTTTGGCTCAGACGCCGCTCCCTCCAAAAGGCCTTCTCTGAACACCCAGCCTAAGTTACATGCCACCCCGCATCCATCTCTATCATCGTAGCCTATTTTAATATTGTTCTCACAGCATTTATTACACTCTGAGGTTAGCCTGTATATCTGTTTACCCATCTGTTGCCCTTGTCCTTATCTCCACCCCCCCATGTTTCTCCCCCCCAACCCCCCCACCCCCCGGATCCCCAGGGTGGTGGAGGATTGTTAAACACTATCCTGATGTTAAAACAGTGCCCGGGGCTCGAGAGATAGCGAATGAGTGAATAAATGAAGGATCAAATGGGTGAATGGATGTACCGAAAAAGTGGGTCAGGAAATTTTGATTTGTGATGTATAAGCCAGAATAACAAGGAAGAGGAAAGACAAGGAAAAATGAAATTAATTTGTTTGCTACCTGACTCTCTCCCGGCCACCCTCAAGCTACCTAGACTTACCCTTATTTAAATCCCAAAAAGTGCTCTGTATGATGGCTTATACCATATAGGGCTAATATGTCCTTATCCCCCAACAGGCATTTGAAGACACTGTTGACTTACTGACTTTCTGTCTGGATGATCTATCCATTGATGAGGTACAATGTTCAAGTCCTCTACTATTATTATACTACCATCAATTGATGTCTACTGGCAACGTGTTCAGGGGTGCAGGGAGCCACGTTCCCTTGAAACATTACTGATGATCTTTGATTTGGAAGGGCTGTAAAGGGTGAAAGTCATATTTGCGATGCAGTTATCATCCAGCCCAGAAATTCTCAACCAGAGGGCACATGCCAGAATCTCTAGGATAAAGGACACAGTAACGTGAGCGGAATTTAACATGCTTTGTTTGCTCTGGGATTTTTAACTCTTACTGTCAGGAGCCCAGGTCCAAAAAGGTTGGGAAGTGATCTAAATAATGTGATCAGAGAAGATTTGCTGGCCATCTCAATAACAAGAGAGAGTCAAGGATGAATCTGAAATTTGGAAGTTTGATGTCCAGGAGGACAGTGGTTTCTTTAAACATTACGGGGAATTTGGGGACAAGCTGATTTGGGGGATAAGAATAACTCTGAGTTTGCTGAGCTCGGTGGCAGCAAGACACGTTTCAGTGACTGCTATAGCTTGTGAGTAAGCCAGCGGAAAGCAAGAATCAGTGACAGAAAGAAGAACCTTATACAAAATCTGAATTATACTAACTACTAAAATGGAGAATACGTACCTGATCCTGACCCCTTTCCCTGGCACAGAGCTTCAGAAACCCTTGGAATTCCCAGGGCGCCAGGTGTCATTGACAGGGTAATGTGAGGACTCAAGGTGGGTCCCCAGGTACCTTCCAGTTGTGGGATGGTCTCCAGAAACACCAACCCTGTAACTGGAGAGTTGGAATTTGGACCAGCCCGACCTCCAGGACAGGGGACTGGAGATTAAGTTCAATCGTGGAGCCAATGATTTAATTGACTGTGCCTACATAATGAAACCCCAGTAAAAACTCTGGACGCAGGTTCAATGGAGCTTCCTGGCTGGTTAACCCATTGATCTGCCAGGAGGATGGTGCACCTCGATTCCGCAAGGAGAGGCAGGGGAGCACTGGACCCTCTCACAGCTGGTATGAGCATGTCTTTCATTTGGCTGCTCATGATTGGTGTCCATTGTGATACTGCTTTCCTGAGTTCTATGTTATTCCAGTGAGTAATTGAACTGAGGGGCTTGTGGGAACCCTGACCTTGATAGAAGGTCAGTCAGAAGCGTGGATGGCCCCAAGACTATCAGCTGGTGTCTGAAGTGAGCGCAGTCTTGTAAGACAGAGCCCCTCAACCCCAGAGCATGCTGCTATCCAGGTAGTTGTGTGCGATCTGTGTCATGGGACGACACCTACTTGGGGCGAAAACAGCATCTACACATGTCAATGCCTGTAGGATCCACATGCGTGGCACACAACAGTTGCTAAGGTTCACAGGGATCTTTGAGGGCTAGCTCCAAGTGAAAACATTTTGGATGAATTCCATATTTTATTTCTCACTACTCTTAGTTGCTCACTGGCAATAATTACAGAAATCTAAGTGCTAACACAGGTGATGATTTTTATCAAAGAAATACAGTGTAGAGGGGCACCGGGGTGGCTCAGTGGGTTAAAGCCTCTGCCTTCGGTTCAGGTCATGATCTCAGGGTCCTGGTATTGAGCCCCACATCGGGTTCTCTGCTCAGCAGGGAGCCTGCTTCCCCCTCTCTCTCTGCCTGCCTCTCTGCCTACTTGTGATCTCTCTCCTCTCTGTCAAATAAATGAATAAAATATTAAAAAAAAAAAAAAAGAAATACAGTGTAGAAGGATCACCCTCATTTGGGATCCTCCTTTAAGGACATCCACTTAATCAAATAGGAAAATATTTAATCTTTCAACTTTAATATGTAAAATTACAAGGCTCTGCTGAAATGTAAGGAACACTTATCTCTGCTTAATCCTTGGCTTCTTTATTTTTTAAAGAATTCTAAGATGCCATTGATTTTTAAGAGGATGAGGGGATGACAGATTTTGGGGGGCGGTGGGGAAGGAAAGCAAGACCACCACATTAAGGATAGATATCCATGTGAGACACTACCCACTGCAGAAATGGGAACATGTAAAAACAGCAAAGTGCATCTTAGATTTGAGAAAATATGATGATACCATTAAGATCGCCTTTGCTTCTCTTTAGCTCTCAGAGGATCTGCCTTACACACGTTCAATGTAATCACTTTTTCCTTAATCAATTTTCTGTTCTAAAATATTACTGTCTCAAAGCTTAACTGTTTTAATACAATGTCTAGATTGTGGGTGACGTGGCTCAGACAGCAGTCCATTTCATTCCATGATACGCATTCTGAAAATCAAAAAATACTTGATTTTCTGCATTAACTGCCTTTTGGAAAATAATTCTTCACTACTCACACAATACACTGGACATTGGCAGAAACTAGCTTTGCCTCCCGTATACATATCACCCGCAGGCCTTCCATGGAGTGGGCAGTGTTCTTCCCTTCTAGGTCCTGCTTTTCTATATGGAGGCGATGACTCAGAAGTCAACCCACCTGCCCTCCAGATGGCCAGCTCCAGGGAGGTAGATACACAAAATCCAGAATTCTATTCTTAGAGCTCTGTGCATTAAAATCCCTTCATAACAACTAAGTCAATTTCATGTCTTCCTGACCTTGAAATCTGAGTTATCTATATTAAATTAACGAACCACCCAGTGTCAGAAACTAGCTACTACTGAGATCAGATGGCTAATCACAATCTTAATTAGACCAAGAGACTAAGGATAAAATGCTGCCAACGGTGTGTGGTCCTGACCCTCCCCTAAGCTATCTATAGCTAAATCTAGCCTTCATCGGCCAAAAATCTTACTGAAAATACGTTGTATGACAGCCAACAAAAAACATGGCTTGGATTGAGGTAAGACTCACACACTCTGACGAGCTTCCTCTCTTCAGGGGATTTAAATAACCAACATAGGAAAACAAACCTACCCATGTATTAAAAGAAAGGACCGCTCTAAAATCTGGAGGGATTTTTTTTTTTAGGTGTTCTAGCAAAATACCATGTTAGATGCCTGTTAAATACTCCTGAAGACGGTGCTGATTAGTTTGTAATAATTATAAGAATAGGAGTCGTGCTAGGCACTGCTAGGTGAGGGGAAAGAATATACTGTATTTACACACAATGTAATTAAGTTACTTAGCATTGACATGGGAGTTCTCCTGCTGAAATCTTAAATCACTATGTAAATATCAATTATGTATCTAAGTTCCAATAACTCAGCAGGCTCTGACATTTGCTTTGCCTCACTGTTGAAGAACAAGTTCTGTGGTTTTGAATATTGATGAACTCAGAGTCCTTGCTCTCCACTGCCCTCAAATTAGTCAGGGTTATTAGCACTGACACACTGCCCAGGACTTGGGTAGCCCTTTGCAACTTGGTTCGTAGTCGAGTACTGAACTTATCACTAAAACAGTCATCCCTTTATTGCTGTTTTAGTTATTACCCTAAAAGGTTCTATGAGACAATGAAGGAAATGTTCATTATAAATCTACAGCAGAAACTGTGCACGGTAGGGTGCCTGGGTGGTTAGTGGGTTAGAGCCTCTGCCTTCAGCTCAGGTCATGGTCTCGGGGTCCTGGGATCGAGCCCCGCGTCGGGCTCTCTGCTCAGCGGGGAGCCTGCTTCCTCCTCTCTCTCTGCCTGCCTCTCTGCCTACTTGTGATCTCTCTGTCTGTGAAATAAATAAATAAATAAATGATCTTTTTAAAAAAAAAAGGAAAGAAACTGCATGGTGATGCCTATCTGGGCACCTAAGGACTTGAGCTGAAGAAGCCTGCAAAGCCATGTGCACTGTCCCTATATCTAAAGGCGTGTTTGGTATGTAGAGCAGTTAATACTAATTTTGGATGCTCTTTGGACAGCTCAGAACAAGCAGGTCCAAGCTCTGAGCTATCTTTAACTGCCTCTCCCTGTTGTCAGAACCATGCCTTAAGGATGTGTCTATCGGAGGGAATGCAAGTTGACGTAGCCACTCTGGAAAACACATAGAGGTTCCTTGAGAAATTAAAAACAGAGCTACCCTACGACCCAGCAATTGCACTACTAGGTATTTACCCAAAGATACAGATGTAGTGAAATGAAGGTGCACCCGCACCCCAATGTTTATAGCAGCGATGTCCACAATAGCCAAGCTATGGAAAGAGCTCAGATGTCCACTGGCAGATGAATGGATAAAGATCACACACACACACACACACACTGGAATACTATATGTATTATATATAACACTGTAATATATACAATATATTGCAATATACATGTATGTGTGTGTATGTATATACACACACACAATGGAATATTACTCAGCCATCAGAAAGGATGACTAGTTACCATTTACATCAGCCTGGGCGGAACTGGAGGGTATCATGATGAGCAAGATAACTCAGTAAGAGAAAGACAATTATCCTAAGGTTTCGGTATCATAAGGTGTCGCTCATAGGTGGATGTAAGAAACGGCTCAGAGGATCATAGGGGAAAGGAGGGAAAACTGAATGGGAAGAAATCAGAGAGGGAGAAAAAACCATGAGAGACTCTTAACTATGGGAAACAAACTGAGAGTCGCTGGGGGGGGGTTGGGTGGGGGGCTGAGGTAACCGTGATGAGCACTGGGTGTTACATGCAACTGATGAACTGCTGACCACCACATCCGAAACTCAGGACGTCCTATGTG
>JAQQSY010000249.1:0-12278 GCA_028646535.1 Procyon lotor | reverse complement strand
TAAATAAATAAAATCTTTAAAAAAAAAAAAAAAAAGAAGGAAGGAGGTGTCACCCGTTGAGCGGACAATTTATAAGACAACCAAACCCTCGCCTTGTCACACGATCACGTATTTTTTAACCAGAGCTACCGCCACGGAACAATTCTCTCTCCAAGACCAGTTGCTTGCATTCAAATTTTTTTTTTTTTTTTTGAACCCGGCTCAGTGACAAAGTCAGTGCCCTGGGCTAACTTGAGCCGGTTGGCTGGTGTCGACAGCGAGGACCGGGCCACCAGGAAACCACGTGCTCACGGGCTGCTCCATCCCCTTTTCCCTTTCAGGGGCTGCCAGGTGTAGGCTGACTTCCCCGGGGCCTCTGGCTCTCAGGCGCATCCGGCCCGTTATCTCCGTCTGGCAAACCACCGCTCCGGGCTTCCAGAACCTCAGAGCTCTCGGGGCACTGATGATAAGTCATTCGCAGCCCCCTCGGTGCCAAAAGTGCTTTTGGCCCGCGGACCGAGGAAGACTATTGTTGTCGCCGCCCATTATCTCGCCCCGAGTCCCCTTGGCAGCCGCGCGAGCCCATCTCTCGGGCGGGGAAGCGGGGCGCTCGCCTCGAGATGAGTCAGCGCGGTAATAAACAAGCGTCGCGCAGGAAATGGCAACCGGTCTTGAAAACAAAAAAAAAGAAACATTTGGAGGTTTGCTGGATGCTGAGCTGTCTGTCCGCGGCGGTGCGCCCCCGCTTTATCTCCCTTCGCAGCCTTCCTATCAGGGAACCTGGGAAGTTAATAGTTTATCAAGTGTTCATCAGCTGCAATGTTTACGTACTCCTTACATAGCCTGGAAAGTATTTTTTGGTGCGGCGGGGGTGTGGGTGTGGGGGAGTACTGTTTTCCTTGATTGCAGACTTCTATCTTCGTCATTCATCTCCCCCTCCGCCCACTGGGTATTCTAGGAAGTCCCCAGGCTCCCGGGGCTTGTGTCATCTCCTGAACTTAGCTGGTGGCCCCCAGGAATACTGTTCTGACCGTGGCCTTGCAGGTGTGTGCAGGCAGGGAAGAATGGCGAGCTTTCTCAAAGAGACAGGAAAGCAATAGTGCCCGCCGGCTCTGGGGGAGCAGAGTGGGGGGGCTCTGTCTCTGCAGCAGAGGCACAGGGCTGAGGAAGAGCCGGGGGCACCTCTCACCCCAGGCCTGCCCAGCAAACACGGCGTGATGCTGGCAACTCAGCGCTGGCCACGGGGGTCCAACTCCCCCCCCTCTCGGTGCCTGCCGGCGTCTCGTGTGGGCCAAACACCGGGCTTCGGTGATTCACCAGGAACCCAGAGGGCCCACTGGAGACGGGAACTCAACTTTAAAAGTGTGCTATGTCCCCCCCTGGGATTGTCGAGGGAACACGGGAGGAGGAGGTGTCCGTCCATCCCCAGGACCACCTTCTTCTCAGAGACCTAGAATGGACAACAGTGGTGGTTTGCATACCAGACCCTCTAAGGTCACCTGGGGTTGGGACCACAGACGAGACTGGAGTCTCTGGGGTGACACAGGCACATCTTGCAATAATCCTGTTGTAAGAGAGCATTCACAGGGGTGACCTTATCTCTCGGTTTTCCCCAGAAGATCCTGGGTTTAACCTGGCATATGTATTTTTTTTTAATTAAGATTATTTATTTATTTATTTATTTATTTGAGAGAGATTGAGAGAGAGAGAGAAAGAGGACAAGCCAGAAGGGGGTTGGAGCAGAGGCAGAGGGAGAAGCAGGCTCCCTGCTGAGCTGGAAGCCCAATGCGGGGCTTGATCTCAGGACCCTGGAATCATGACCTCAGCTGAAGGCAGACACTTAACTGACAGAGCCACCCAGGCATATGTATTAATAACCCTGTTAATTTAATTAATTTACCTTTTTCAAGGTGAAGTAGGAAGCTACCAGCTTTCTACAAGAAATAGAAAATGACCAACACCTCAGTTTTTTCACACTCAAAAGCGTCCTCGCTGCCATGATAAATGGTCCCCTCATCAGTCCACACCCTCATGGGGCTCAAGATAAGCCTTCCTGATGCCACAGCTGCACGATTAGGGCCACTCACCACCTGGGCTTTTATTTAACATGGTTTCAGCAAATATTTGCTCAGCATCCACGGGGTGCCAGCCACTGTGGTAGCCAAAGGGGACAAGGACATGAATATGAGAGACAGACTTACGGACAGAAGACCGCACGGCCTGGCTTTAAGCGCACAGCGGATGCACGATCTCGTGTGCCAACACAGGATCTCGGTGTGCCTCCGAAGAAAAGTCCATTTAGCAAAGAGCATAGGTAATCCTAGAAGATTACCTAGGACACGTGCCGGCTTGCAAGTGGCACTGGCGGTGGCAGCATGAGCAGGGTGAGCAGACAGAAAGCCCTAAGCCCGGGGAGTAGACACATTCTCGATGCGCTTCTGGAAGTATTATCGGCAGCTGGAGCACCAAGTGCGAACAGGCGCACACTCACACTTCCCCTAAAGATGTGCATAATTTTTAATTTCGATGTTTACTCCTATCAGTGCTTGGCTACCACCAAATACATAAAATAAATCCACTCTACAGAAGCTAAGATGCATGTATGGAGTTTTCGATTAACAAAGAAGACTTCTCCTTTGATTCTGTTTTCACTCATGCCTCCTGGCAGGAGACCATTCTCTCTTTTATGATCAACCTGCAGCAGTAGTGCAAAATTCAGTAAGTACTGGTTTTCCTAATCATTTCTTTTTTTAGTGGCTGAGTGAACTACCTGTGCTTTTCATCTTGGCTTGTGTTCATGAATATTCTACCTGGACATCCCTAGCCACTTCTTCATTTGTTCTGATCATACTGTAAGACTCAATTCACATGTTGACTCCCTGGGAAACCAATCCTGATTCCATGAGGCAAGATTGGCCCCCTTCTGTATGTTGATCGTTGATGGCACTTAGCACATTTGTCTCTAAGTAACTGCCCACAGTGATACTGAATTCCTGGAAGCCAGACACTACCTCTGATTCACCTTTCCAATTCTGGCATTGAGCCCTGAGTTCAGCTAAATAATACATCCTATTTTGAATAAACCTCATCATAGGTTTGCATCTTTACAAAAGAGTGTACAACTCAATAAATCATCCAGAGAATATTCCCGGGGGACTGTCACCTAGGTCGAGAAATAGACAGTTACCAGCACCTCAGAAGTCTCTCCTTGAGCCCCCTCCCCATCACTACATTCTTCCACCTCCCCAAGGATAATCAGGTACGAATTGTACTATTTTTTTTTTTTTAAGATTTTATTTATTTGACAGAGAGAAACACAGCGAGAGAGGGAACACAAGCAGAAGGAATGGTAGCGGGAGAAGTAGGCTTCCTGCCGAGCAGGGAGCCCAATGCCGGGCTCGATCCCAGGACCCTGGGATCATGACCTGAGCAGAAGGCAGATGCTTAACAACTGAGCCACCCAGGTGCCCCTGAATTGTACTATTTTGAACATTATATAAATGGAATCACAACACCCAAAGAACCAATAATCCAACCAAAAAATGGGCAGAAGACATGAGCAGACATTTCTGCAAGAAGACATTCCAATGGCCAACAGACACATGAAAAAGTGCTCAGCATCACTCGACATCGGGGAAATACAAATCAAAACCACAATATGACTCCACCTCACATCAGTCAGAATGGCTAAAATTAACAAGTCAGGAAATAACAGCTGTTGGCAAGGATGTGGAGAAAGGGGAACCCTCCCACACTGTTGGTGGGAATGCAAGCTGGTACAGTCACTCTGGAAAACAGTATGGAGGTTCCTTAAAATGTTGAAAATAGAGCTGCCCTATGACCCAACAATCACACTACTGGGTATCTACCCTAAAGATACAAATGTAGTGATCCGAAGGAGCACGTGCACCCAAATGTTTATAGCAGCAGTGTCCACAATGGCCAAACTATGGAAAGAACCTAGATGTCCATCAACAGATGAATGGATAAAGAAGATGTGGTATATATATATACAATGGAATACTATGCAGCCATCAAAAAGACGAAATCTTGCCATTTGCAACAACGTGGAAGGAACTAGAGGGTATTATGCTAAGCAAAATAAGTCAATCAGAGGAAGACAATTATCATATGATCTCTGATATGAAGAATTTGAGAGGCAGGGCTGGGGGTCATTGATGGGGTGAAGGAGGGAAATGAAACAAGATGGGATTAGGAAGGAGACAAACCATGAGAGACTCCTAAACTCACGAAACAAACTGAGGGTTGCTGGGGGGTGGGGAGGCTGGGTTATGGATATTGGGAAGGTTATGTGCTATCATGACTGCTGTGAATTGTGTAAGACTGATGATTCACAGATCTGTACCCATGAAGCACATAATATATGTTAACAAAAAAAAATAAAAATAAAATATATATGGAATCATATAGTATATATAATTTTGCATCTAGCTGATTTCACTCTACATTCATGAGATTCATCCATATTATGGTCTGTATCTGAGTCAGTTCATTTTGGGCATCTGTAGAGTTTTGCATTGTATGAACATACCGCAATTTATTTATCCATTCTGCTGCCGATAGAATTTGGGACTGTTCCAAATTATGCTCTTATAACAAGTTTTGCATCATTTCTTTAGTCTTGTCAAATACACAATTGTTAGCTCTGTAGGTCCTCTCTATTGCTATATTCTGTTTTGTTAATTCCTCTCATCTATTTATTCCTTATTTCCCTTTTTTTTTTTTTTTTAAGATTTTTTTTTTAGAGAGCGAGAGTGAGAAAGATCCAGAAAAGGGGCAGAGGGACAGGGAGACAAGCCGACTTCCGCTGAGCAGGGAGCCCAATGCAGGACTCATCCCAGGAACCTTAGATCATGACCTGGGCCAAAATCTAGAGTTGGCCACCTAACCGACTGAGCCACCCAGGCACTCCTCTTATGTCTACTTTCTTAAGGTTTAATTTGCTGTTTTCCTCACACTTCTGGAGATGAGCGATTAGAAAACTGATTTTTAGTATTTCCTTCCCATATACTATTTTTCTGTAAATTTAAATTCTTTCGTAAATCTAATATTTTGTAATTCTTTAGTACATTTAAATTCAGAGTTTAAAAATTTTAAACTATAAATTTTCCTTTAAGTGTGGCTTTAGTTGCATCCCCAAAGCTTCGATTTCATACATTCTCTTTCAGTTTACAATATTTTCTGACCTCCATTGTGATTTCCCTTTGGACCCAGGGCTTATTTAGACATATTTATTTCTAGTAATATTTTTGTTATTTATTTGTAGCTTTATTCTAGGTTGTCAGAATACAGTGTGTGTGATCTTCGTATTTTGAAATCTGCTGAAACTTGCCCAGCATGGGGTCACTTTTCACAAATACTCCTGTGTACTTAAGAATAATATATATTCTGCCTATTGTGCTACAATAGGTATTCTGTTCTACGGATGCCAATTTTATCAAGCTTGTTAATTGTCTTGATCAAATCTATTGTTTTACTGATTTTTTAATTTACTTTACTATTTTTTGATTTACTTTGATTTGATTTACTGATTGCTTTACTGATTTTACTGATTTTTCAGTGCCTTTCTTTGCTTAATTATCAAGGCAGTTACATTATTTGCTGCAAATTTAGAATTTTTATACTTTGTTGGTAAATGACATATTTTATCATTCTGAAGGATTTCTCTTTATCTCTTGGAATATATTTTGCTCAGTATCCTTTCTCTGATATTAATTTGGTTACTAGTTTTCTTTTGGTTAGTGTTTCCACAATATAGCTTCTCTTATCTTTTTCTACCTTATCTCTATACATTTGCTTTCAATCTTTTGTCCATTCTCATAATTTAATGTGTCTCCTGTAAAAGCAGTTTTTTAAAAAATTAACTCAGCTATCAACATTTATGTTTTGAGAAAAGCGTTTTTCACTATATACATTTACTTTATTTCTTAAGATATATTTGTTTCAAGATGTGCAGTCTTCCATCAGCTTTATGCTCATCTTACCTGTTCTAGGTTGTCTTTTCCCCCTTCTTCTTTTTTGCCTTTTTTTAGAATTGACTCAGTATTTTAAGATAATTTTCTTCCATTAACTTGGCCGTTTTCAATCTTTTGCTATTTCAGTAGGAAAGATTACCAAACACGTATTATTGAATGTCAAAAGCTAATATTATGATGCCTGGCTGGCTCAGTTGGCCGAGCCTGAGACTCTTAATCTTGGGGTTGCGAGTTTGAGCCCCACACTGGGAGTGGAGACTTACATAAGCAAACAAACAAACAAACAAATAAATTCTTAAAAAGAAAAGCTAATGTCATTAACATTTTTATTTCTGTATGCAAGCAAGGGACCTTGGAAGAATTTCATTTATACCCCTCCTGATTATTGCTGAGAGTCTAGAAAAAAAATCTTTCTATATTTTTAAAAATTTTTCCAAAGATTTTATCTATGCATTTGAGAGAACAAATTGATTCTCTATTCATATTTTGATTACGAATAGGGAATTCATATTTTGTGAATATTCGAACAGTGGGTCATCCAAACATCATGAAGAGGCAGAGGTAGAGTCAGAGGGACCAGCAGATTCCCTGCTGAGCACGGAGCCCACTCTGAGGTTCCATCCAGGACCCCGAGATCATGACCTGAACCAAAGTCGTATGCTTTACCGACTGAGCCACCCAGGTGCCCCACGAGTTGGGGTTTCGAGTAGGCTTTGATACAAAGAAGGAAGTGAGGCTACAGCAGTTGAGATGGTGGGACATACAAGTCATCAGATACAACTTAAAAAAAAAGAAAAGGCCTTAACAGCAGGAATGAGTCATCAAAGAAAGAAACTGGTGGACTGTGCATGAGAACAGTGAGGAGAGCAGATTGCGGACTAGTTAAAGTTGAGGTTATCCTGTGAAAGCATCTGAAATAGAAACCTGAGGCTCTTATTCTTTTAAGTGCTTCAGTTTACAAAGTGTTTGCACACGTGGACCATGATGATGGTAAATGGGGCAGGAGTCAGGGAGGGGAGGCTGCTGACCTCGGCGTGTCTCTCAGTGCAAGGGTGGGAAGGAAGTCAGGATGGAAAGGAATGGCCAGGAGGAGAAAGGCTGTCTTAAAAAACTAAATCCAGAATAAAATCTTTAAAAAAAATAAAAAATAAAAATAAGGGGCACCTGGGTGGCTCAGTTGGTTAAGCGACTGCCTTCGGCTCAAGTCATGATCCTGGAGTCCCAGGATCGAGTCCCATATCGGGCTCCCAGCTCTGTGGGGAGTCTGCTTCTCCCTCTGACCTTCTCCTCTCTCATGTTCTCTCTCTCTCTCTCTCTCTCAAATAAATAAATAAAATCTTTAAAAAAATAAAAAATGAAAAAAAAATAAAAAAATAAAAAGTCATCCAGACTGGAAACAAATGAGCAAAACTTAAAAAACAAAACAAAACAAAAATAAAACAAAAAACTAAATCCATAAGAAGTAAAAATGCTGTGGTAAACGGAAATTTTTTCTGGATTCACAGATTTCATAAATGTATGCTACCATTCATTCTGTACAGAACTAACACTAGTGGTAGATGGGTTTGTGGAGTCTTTCTATTAGTCGTCCCGTTAAGTTCAGATTATTATTAGTGGTCCTGCGTGTTTCCGTAGCATATCTGCTAATAAAGACACTGTCTTCAATGTTGCGTCACCGGCATCATTTCTGAGAGACATGAATTTATCCCTTCACATACTCTTACACTCATTGGAGAAACACTTGCTGAAATTTATGCTAGGAACTAAGGAAACAGATAAAAGACACGGTCCCTGTTGCCAAGAAGTTGCTTGGCTTACTGATGGAATTTCCTAGTACCCCGTGTTGCTCTTGGTTATGCAAACATTAGATTCCTAGATTTTTCACTCACTGTTACTCCATTTAGAAAAAAGAGGCCTCACTAAGGTTGTTCCGAGATCGCCATTCAGGTGCCAGCCATAAGGGCAGCCCTCAGCCTTTCCACAGTGACGAGAGACTGTATCGGTTTTCCTAAAACTGTGTGAAAACAGCAAAGTGACATCTGAGTATCGCTTTTAAATCCTAATAACAGAAAAGGGAGCCAGCACTCTGCCCCGGGGAAGGCAGAAAATGGCTATGTCACTCACTGGGACGCTAATGTCAAAATGGGATAGGGACGTGAAGAGGGCTAAAGTTCAGATGGCGTTACTGTTCACAAGTTAATTCAAGTTGAATTGCATTAAACATTCAGCACCTCAGTCCCACCAGTCACATCCTAAGTGCTCAAGAGTCTTATGTAGCTAACGGCTACCGCCCCTGGACAGAAAAGATATAGCACGTTTCCATCACCACAGAAAGTAAATGCAGTGGGTGTCCTAAAAAGGTTGCAAGTGCCAATGGATCTGGATAGGAAAAAAAAAAAAAAAAAAAAAGGAGTTATAATTACATGTAATGAGACGGTTTTGGGTTTTTTTTTTTAAGGTTCAGTTAGAACTTTCTAGTGTGTAATTAAGTCACACAATAATGATTTGCCCTGGATCTAATCACATGAGAGGGACAGAATGGCCTCATCCTGCAGTGGATCATGTTAAGTGGAACTCCAAACCCAAGTCCGTTGGGTCCATTCCACTGTTAATCTTTAAACGTAAGACAGAGGTACACGGAAGGGCGCAGTGTTTCTTGAGTCATGTGGATAAACATGACCAGTGACAGTATCAGACTGGTAACTGGGGCGAAATGAGATTGTAAGCGCTAGTTTATGTCTTCTGTCTACCCCCTGGTGGAGGGATTCATTACAAGTTGTAGCCAAAGAAGGAAAGAGAAAAAAGCATGAATTATTTCCTATCTATTCAGTGCCTCCCTCAATAATCTAGCCTTTGTTGTTTATAGGAGATTGCCAGCTCCATAGGAGAAGAACCAAAACCCATTCTTTCCCTCTGAATATGTTCTTTCCCCAAGAGTGGCAGGAGCAGCCCAGCAACAAGGGGCTCCCCTGCCCAAATGCTTACCTCTGAACCCAAGGGGCCATCATCCGGGTGCAAAAAAAGAGTTTGAGCTTTGCTGCCCTTATCACGTCTGGAATCCTTCCCTTGGCCGTGGATGGTACCTAATGATTCAGAGGAAGCACTGTCAATTCTTCAAAGTGAACCTAGCTAATTGTGTAATGTTATTCTGAGGCACTGGGAGAAGCCAAAAAAGACGGGAGGCTGGGGAGAAATTCCTTCCTTTCCAACGATCAGCTTACATCCTGCACCATCAGATTTGATTATCCTTATCTTTTCTTGCATAACTACAAATGTTATGACTGGACAGAAGCGACCAGACTTCAAAAAAAAAAAAAAAAAAAAAAAAGGCTCCAGCCAGAATATTCGACTCCGTGGTGGTAAATTCCTTAGCCTGGCCTCATGCTGTGTGAACAGCTATTTCCTTTGATTTTTTCATTTACCACTTCTTATTAACGCTATCAGGTGCCCCCCTTGTCCCCACATTAGAGAATGAGGCCAAAAGGAAAGTGTTTATTTTGCATCATCCCTTTTCTTTCTTTTTTTAAGATTGACATATGTCAACAGTGCACGAGTGGGGGGAAGGGCAGAGGGAGAGACACTCCAGCAGACTCCCTGCTGAGCGAGGACCCTGATGTCATGCGGGGCTCACTCTCACCACCCTGAGATCCTGACCTGAGCCAAAACCAAGAGTCGGATCCTTAACCGACTGAGCCACCCAAGAGCCCTTCATCCCTTTTCATTTAGGCAATTTAACCTAAATATACTCTGATCTCTTTTTCTCATACTGCATAGTGATTTTAAAAAATTAACTCAATTTTTTATTTTTTATTTTTTTTTTAAAGATTTTATTTATTTGACAGTGAGAAACACAGTGAGAGAGGGAACACAAGCAGAGGGAATGGGAGCGGGAGAAGCAGGCTCCCTGCTGAACAGAGAGCCCGATGTGGGGCTCGATCCCAGGACCCTGGGATCATGACCTGAGCCGAAGGCAGACGCTTAACGACTGAGCCACCCAGGCGCCCCTAACTCAATTTTTTAAAGGTACCTTAAAAAATTATTTCTTTAAGCGACCTGTAAAAAAACCCTGAGAAATAGGAGGGCATAATTAAAATCATTTAGGCAAAAAATTTTTTTTTTAATTAAAAAAAAGAAAATGAAAAAGAAAATCATTTAGACACTAAATATAAACGAAAAAAGCAAATATCTCTCCCGTTGTAGACCTGGCTGTCCAGTCCCCAGCTCCGAGGCAGTATTATCACCAGGTGCTAGAGTGTATCCCAGACCCAAACTCTCAGATGTGTGCTTTTCCTTTTTTAAAAAATGCATTTTCACTTATCTTGGAGATCATTCCATTGTGACATAGTGCTACTTCATCCTTTTTCATGGCTGCAGAGTATACTAATATGAATATACCATCACTTATTTAACTACTTCCAAACTGATGGATATTTATGTGTTTCCAATCATTTGCTCATCTATGAAAAGCCCCAACAAAGATCTCTGTATATATGCCTTAACATACAAATACAAGTATCCATATTTTAAATGCGGATAGCTAAGTCTGGATTGCCCTCCAAAGATGTTACTTTAATCTCTATTCCTACCACATCTCCCGAAGAGTCCTGCTTCCCACCATCATCCATCAAATGCTGGTTCTACCTGAAAAGCCACACAAGGTGTAGGAATCTCCAAATGAACACTGAGTCCTAACACTGAACCTTCCGGCTTTGGAACACCAATCTCACCGTGTAAGCCCTAACACCTGACAGGGAAAAAGAAGTAAGAGGAAACCAACAAACAAAATGGGTTACATGAACGAAGAACTAGAGCCACCTAGAGGTTCCCGGGTTTGAGCACCACCAAGTTTGGGAACTGATCAATTTATACCAATAATCGTGTATGTGCTTTTTAGGGGTGGGGGTGAGAGAGGAAGCCATAACTTTCATTAGATTCCAAAAATGACCGATTTCTGCCAAAAAGGCTAAGAGGCAGTAACCCAGATACTAAAAAAAAGAGAAAGACATAAAAGTGAAACCACACACAAATCCAAGGGCTAGATTTTATGGCCTAATAACATTGTGAACTTAAAACTATTAAGACATAATGAAATCACACTAGAGCTAGAATCGCTTCTCAAATTTTGGATCAGTTGGGTTTTTTTTTTAAATATAAATTGAATTTAGTTAACATACAGGGTATTAGTAGTTTCAGTGGTAGAATTTGGCACTCATCAGTTGCATATAACATCCCGTGCTCATCACATCACACGCCCTCCTGAATGCCCATCACCCAAGTACCCCAGCCCCCACCCACCTCCCCTCCACTGACCCTCAGTTTGTTTCCCGGAGTCCAGCATCTCTTATGCTTTGCCTCCTTCCCTGTTTTTATCTTATTTTCCCTTCCCTTCCCCTATGTTCATCTTTTTTTTCTTAAATTCTACATATTAGGAAACATTTCAAAAGCACAATTTGTGGCCCAAAGTGGTTTTGTCTAAGTTCTGTGACATCAGGCAGAGAGGTTAACAAAAATATAACTCACATTCTGCCATCACTTTGTAAGAATACTTTAACATCAAAAAGTAGGAAAGATGTAGCCTTAGAGTAAAAAACAGAGTCCCCGAAGTTGAATACAATTAACTCTGTTTAAAACTCCCTACACTGACCCTCATTTTCTCATTTAAATCATCGGCCCAAGAATCGGAATGGCATGGACAGTAAAATATCTTGTCCCATGTTCTCCCTGTCCCTGGACTGGCGCTTGGAAACGGCTGCTTTCAGGGACTGGCTCATAAATCTGTGAAAACCAGGGCTCCTTGTATGGCTGAAAAATCCAGAGGGGAGAGCACCAGAGTTTGAGTCGTGGGTTTGCCATTAATGAACTTCAGTTAAGTTACTTTGCCTCTACAATGTATTATTTGCCCCAGGGTACATGTCTGTGAATCGTCAGGCTTACACATTTCACAGCACTTACCATAGCACATTCCCTCCCCAATGTCCATAACCCAGCCACCCTATCCCTATCCCCTCTACCCCCCAGCCACCCTCAGTTTGTTTCGTGAGTTTAGGAGTCTCTCATGGTTTGTCTCTTTCCTGAGCCCATCTTGTTTCATTTCCCTCCTTCACCCCCTCAATGACCCCCAGCCCTGCCTCTCAAATTCTTCATATCAGAGAGATCATATAATAATTGTCTTCCTCTGATTGACTTATTTCACTTAGCATAATACCCTCTAGTTCCATCCATGTCATTGCAAATGGCAAGATTTCATCTTTTTGATGGCTGCATAGTATTCCATTACACACACACACACACACACACACACAC
>JAQQSY010000248.1:0-23411 GCA_028646535.1 Procyon lotor | reverse complement strand
GTGTCAGGATATAAAATCAATGCACAGAAATCAGTTGCATTTCTATACAGCAACAGCAAGACCCAGAAGAAATAGAAATTAAGGAGTCAATACTACTTACAATTGTACCCCAAACCAAAAGATTCCTCAGAATAAACCTAATCTAAGATGCAAAGAATGTGTACTCAGAAAACTACAAAGCGCTCATGAAAGAAATTGAGGAAGACACAAAGAAATGGAAAAATGTTCCATGCTTATGGATTGGAAGAACAAATATTGTGAAAATGTCCATGCTACCTAAAGCAATTTACACATTTAATGCAATCTCTATCAAAATACTATCAATTTATTTCAAGAAATGGAACAAATAATCCTAAAATTTGTATGGAACCAGAAAAGACCATGAATAGCTAGAGGAATGTTGAAAAAGAAAACCAAATTTGGTGGCATCACAATTCCAGACTTCAAGCTCTATTAAAAAGCAGTAATCATCAAGAAAGTGTGGTATTGGCACAAAAACAGATACATAGATCAATGGAACAGAATAGACAGCCCAGAAATGCACCCCCAACTCTATGGCCAACTTTTCTTCGACAAGGAAGGAAAGAATATCCAATGGAAAAATGAAAGACAGTCTCTTCAACAAATAGTGTTGGGAAAACTGGACAGCTGCATGCAGAAGAATGAAACTGGACCATTTCCTTACACCACATACAAAAATAGACTCAAAATGGATGAAAGACCTCAATGTGATACAGGACTCCATCAAAATCCTTGAGGAGAACACAGACAGTAACCTCTTCGACCTCAGCCCCAGCAACTTCTTCCTAGAAACATCAGCAAAGGCAAGGGAAGCAAGGGCAAAAATGAACTGTTGGGACTTCATCAAGATCAAAAGCTTTTGCCAAGCAAAGGAAACAGTCAACAAAACCAAAAGACAACTGACAGAATGGGAGAAGATATTCACAAATGACATATCAGATAAAGGGCTAGTATCCAAAATCAATACAGAACTTCTCAAACTTAACACCCAAAGAACAAATAATCAGATCAAGAAATGGGCAGAAGATATGAACAGACATTTCTGCAAAGAGGTTGTCCAAATGGCCAACAGACACATGAAAAAGTGCTCAACATCACTCAGCATCCAAGAAATACAAATCAAAACCACAGTGAAATATCACCTTACACCAGTCAGAATGGCTAAAATTAGCAAGTCAGGAAACGACAGATGTTGGCGAGGATGTGGAGAAAGGGGAACCCTCCTACACTTTTGGTGGGAATGCAAGCCAGCCACTCTGGAAAACAGTGTGGAGCTTCCTCAAAAAGTTGAAAACAGAGCTACCCTATGACCCAGCAATCACACTACTGGGTATTTACCCTAAAGATACAAATGTAGTGATCCAAAGGGGCACATGTACCCGAATGTTTATAGCAGCAACGTCCACAATTGCCAAGTATGGAAAGAACCTAGATGTCCACCAACAGAGGAATGGATAAAGAAGTGGTATGTATATATATATATATACACTATGGAATGGAATACTATGTAGCCATCAAGAGAAATGAAATCTTGCCATTTGCAATGACGTGGATGGAAATAGAGGGTATTCTGCTAAGCGAAATAAGTCACTCAGAGAAAAGACAATTATATGATCTCTCTGATATGAAGAATTTGAGAGGCAGGGCAGGGAGTCATGGGTGGTGGGGGAAGGAAATGAAACAAAATGGGATGGGGAAGGAGACAAACCTTAAGAGACTCCTAAACTCATGAAACAAAGAGCGTTGCTGGGGGGTGGGGGTGTAGGAAAAGGATGTCTGGGTTATGGACCTTGGGGAGGGTATGTGCTATGGTATGTGCTATAGCACATACAGCTATAAATGTGTAAGCCTGATGACTAACAGATATGTACCCTAGGGCAAATAATACATTATATGTTAATTAAAAAAATAAAATAAAATAAAAATTATCAGAAAGTGCAGAGAGCCACCCATATTCCCTTTGCCCCTACATATGTGCAACCTCCCCAAGTATCAAAATTCATATATATTTGGCCCATTAATTTTCCTTCTATAAATTAATCCCATAGAAATATCATCAGATGTATAAAATAACAAATACCAGGATAATTCATGGTAGCCTAAATCCCCATAATCTGTTAAATAAGTATGATACGACTATAAAGTTTGCTAAAATAAAGAAATTTATTAAATTTATTAATTATTAATTAAATTTATTAAAGAAAATAAAGAAAAGCTCTCTTTGAGCCAATAAGGAAAAACAATCAAGATATAATGTTAAGTGAAAAAAATTAAAATATATAAAAGTGTGGGTTTACTATACTGCCATTTGTATAAAATTGGAAAAATACAAAAATATACATTTAAATAAGCAACTTATGACAGTGGTTTCCTGGTTATTGGAAAGGACACAGGAATGAGGACCAGAGAGAAAGGGGCATAAGTGGAAAAGAACCTTACATGCACCTTACTTTTTACTTTTGGAAACACACAACAATATCATCTATTTCCAAGCCACAATGGGTATTAAATATGGCTGATGCCAGTTCAAACCAATGGTTAAATTAACATCTATCGCTTTGAATGATGTAATATCTATAATGATGATGTAAAGCAGGTTCTGACAAATAGTATCATGCATAATTAGTATTAGTAACAAAAGAAGCAATAGTGGTTGTAGTAATAGCAACAACAGCAATAACAATAGCTACTATTATTGATGGGTTTGTATGAGGAGATTCCTTTGCGGATCACAAAATGTTGAGAATCCATGGTGGTACTGGGCAAAATCATAGACTGCTTGTTGGCGCAAGAATTAGGATTTGTAGGGAAAACTGATTTTGCAGATAGCCATAAAGTAACAGAGATGAATGTATCAGAGATGAATGGAGTGAAATAGAATGTTGTGTAATGGAATAGAATAGAATACTAATGAAGAGGAATGAACTATGTTTTAGATCATCTTCTAGCTCTCACTAACAACTGGTAGAGCTGGTTTGCAAATTATTACATTCTTTCAACTATTTTTCTACTCTACTTCATCCACTAATTTATTTTTCAGGGTTATTTGGCTTCTAATCTATTATGATAATCATTATTTTTTATGAATTTTGAGATGAGGGGTTTAGAATTCCTTAGACCTGTCTCTGTTTAATCCTCCCAGACTAATAGATACAACATAAAGCTCAAGGTCACAAATCTGCACTGCTTCCTCCTTGCTTTTCTCTGTCTGTCTGGAGAAGGTAACCTTGCTGCTATCAGATAGGATCTGATACAAAAAATATTGTTCGTATGCAAAGACGCTAATGACCTGAGCTGCTGTAGCACGGATCATTAGCAGGACTTCTCCCACTGGGTGCAGGATGCTTTCAGAACTACAGTCACCAAGTTTTTGCTGGCTTCTTTGACTGTGGTTCCCACAGGGATTAGCAGTGCCATGACTGACTGCCTTCCAGAACACAGTGTTCTCAAGCTGGCTGCTCATCAAAAGTACCCAAGAATTGTCAAAGAAAACAAATACATAGATCTGTTATGATGAACCCTCATGTGCAGGAGTGAAATCCAGCTGTATTTTTAAGATGATTCCAATGTAATTTTAATGATCAGCCATAGTTGTATACTTTCTAAATTAGTTCCTTCATGTTTCATAACCTAGACCAACACTGTTGAGTCTCCTAAATTTTAGCTGGTGACACTGGTCAGAAAGACCTCTAAATCCCCCTTCTTAACTTCTCTTTCTTACGCCTTTCTTTTACCTGCCTCAGATTTGCCAGTGGATTATCTGAGTACCACTTGCTTTTACTTGAGGTACAGTTGGCTGGTGATTGAGGACATTAATGCTTTTTCTTATGAAGTCAAATATAAGAAATAGAAATGGCTTTGCATCTTTGAGGGAAGTACACCCAAAGGGAACTGTAATCCAAAGAAGCAAAGACATAGTTGGGTACTTCCCTTGTGTGCTCAGTCTAAGTCAGATTGTTTTCCTAAATTCTGAATTTGTGATGTTAACAATAGATGCACTTATAGGGGTCAGAGAAACTCTTAGGAATGAATGAAGTGGGTCTTGGTCTGTGATGAATGCATGAATTCAAACTGACTGAGCGGAAAAAGGAAGAGAATTCCAGAGGGAGGGAACAGTCTGAAAGCAATGGTCATTGCCAGGAGAGGGCGTAGTTGTTTCTAGTGTCAATGAGCAAGTGGTCTCCATAGTTTGATAGTTCATTCCATTGTATAGAGGCCAATGACATTTCATAGTTAATATAGGATCAGATTGGAAATTGAGTTTAGGTTGTTGCTTTAAGTTTCACTGGTGTCCTAGATGACACGACTCTTAAAGAAGTAAAAGACATAAGCAATGAGGCCTTGCAGAGGGAAGCTGGGGTCAGGATGGAGAAGACATAGCAATGAGTTAACATGTATCAAATGACGATTCTGGGAACAGAATTAGCAGTGTTTGGTTTAATCGTCACAATGATCCTAGTTAAATTTAAATGACAAATAATGGCCTTGAAAAGGTTAAATAATTTATCCAAGGTTACATAGCTGAGAAGTTGACAAGATCACATTCTGTTTTTCCATTCCTGGCTTTAGAAGATTTGGGAAACAGTCACAACTGCAGCCAAAGATAAGGCTATGCCCATAACATATCTACTCAATTTTCCTGCAACTGCTTTGGGAAACCTCCTTTAGTCTGATTTTGAAATGAAAAGTGCTGTACAATATGCTTAAATGCTCTTTGTACAAGAGAGATTTTTAATGGTCTTATCAAATTTGTATTAATGAAGCTGGGTTGCAATGTACCATCATCTCGTTTCATATACGCCAGGCTTATTCCTTTCTTATGAAAGAACTGGTTTTCCTCTCCAGGGAAGAAGAGTTGGGGTATTTAGCATAAAACATACCGTCATTCATAAAACATAATCATGTTGGACATAATACTAAGGGGTTTCATGCTCTCCTAAACTCTGAATGAAGGAACAGCCAGGGCAAGTTCTTTAAACAGCTAATGAGAATACAGAGAGCAATAGAAGCATGGAAGTTGTGGTTTGCAGCCTTTGGACAAGGAAAGGGATAAAAGCTACAGTGCATTATTCTTTGCAATATACATTTAAGCTGGTGATACATTTCTTCTCCCCTGAGGATAGTTTTTCATTTTAAAAAATAATAAGATGGAGAGTAAATTAGACATTTTTAACTTAAATATTTTCTTTTCATTTTTAAAACAGTGTTTTATTGACTTGTTATGTTCCTTTAGTGAGTGAATAATACAGTAGAATTTACTTTCTAGGGCATAATCTTTTATAATATCAAATGTCTACTTTAAAGAACTCAGGGAAAAAATCATAAAGTCTGTGAAAACCTTGTTTTCCTTATAGCCACATCTCATCATATTACCAAACACGAAGTCTGAGCTAAAGTGGTGTCTTAAACCACTTAGCTACAGTGAGCAAATACTAAGATGAAAAAGTATTATAAAGTGAAAAGAATGTGGTAACTAATCTTTCCTTTCTCATTTCCTGACCAATGGAATACTCATGCTTTCCAGATTCCCATTCCATGCATCCGATCTAGTTAGTACTCAAGGCCATGAGGGAGAGAGCCTCAAACATGAAAGCTTACCCCTACGTCACCACACCAACACATGCAGATACCCACATACACAGACATGGGATTGCTACATAAGTTTCCTGAGAATATTATTTTTTTAAAAACTGGCTAATCCTAAAAAAAAAGACAGAAGAGTAAAATATCACATATGATACTTAAAAAGTGAGAAGTCATCATGTATTAAATATTAGTAAAACAAGTACAAATAATGCTGCCCTAAATAATTGTTGACATGGTTACAAAACAAAGCAAATACTAGAACAATTTCTGAAATACAAATGAGCAATGTTCTGCATCTAACACCCTATATCATTTTACCAAAAATTGATAAAATAAAATAATAGACTAAAAAGCGCTAAGTATATCACTCTGTAATTTGGGAATACAGTAAACAATCATCATAACAGCCAATATTTATTGCTATCTTATACCATACATGCATTACATCATTTAATCTTCTTTCAAAAAAAACCTACCAGAGGTATATATTGGTATTTCCTTTGTTATACAAATGAAGAAACAGAGCCACAAAAAAATTACCTTATTTGCTCAATAGCATAAAAATGGTATGTATACTTCACAAATCAAAAAACATAAAGAGCAAATCAAATATCATCAATGTAGGAAAACATAACAATGTAAACTAGGAAAGGACAAAGAAGGATTCTATATTTAACACAAAGACTGACCAATTGAGCCTGGAAAAGCAAACCATCAAATTAACTGTATGTTAACATCCTGTTGGTAGGTGAACTACTTCAACTGGAGAGACTTCATTTCATAACATTAAAAAAATTATTTCAAGAAAATCATGAATAAATTTGGAAATGAAAGATTTTGCCACACCCAAGAGTGATACTTTCATACTTTTTCACTCTTAAAACTGTGATTCATCTTCTACATTGTTACTTGCAGCCTGCCACTGTGTTTGATCCTTCAGTTAAGTGAGTAGATAATATCAGGTATAAATTGTTCAAGTTCTAAAGCTTTCAAACCTAAAATTTGACTTCCATATGCAACTATCCTTCTTCCTTTCCTCCAGTTTTAACCCACTGTCTGTAAAAGACCAGTCCAACTACTTTTTGCTTTTCCAGGAATTCCAGTCCTTCAGTATACCTGCTCTGTGATCTGACTCTTCAACCTCACTATCTCCTTTGTGTGCTGCCATGTCCTAATAGAGTCCATTGGAGCAACAGAGGCAACTACAACAAGAGAACTTTTGGATCCCACATGGCTTTCCCAATACCCATCTCACAGTTCTCTCAATCTTTAGTGAAATTTCTTAAGGAAAAAAAAAGGGGGTGAACTAAACACACCCTATTTCTTTAGCTCTCATTCTATTTAACACAGGGTTTTGCTCATGCTGCAATGAAAGCTATTTAGTTATTATTAAGTTTAACTGACGCTTTTTAGTTTCTCATCTTGCATGGCCTCTTTCTCAGTCTCTGTTGGATAGTTCACATTTCTACCTGGCCTCTTCATTCATGCTGACATTCCTCAAGTTTCCACCTTGGGATTTCCTTTCTTTTCCTTTAACATTCTGTCCTTGAGCTCTTTAACTTCCTGCTATATCAAATTAGAAAAGACAAGACTGAACGCCAGATTCAAGTAAGGGAATGTCATTGGGACTGGAGAAGAATGGAGAGTTTAAAATTTTCTCCAGGCCCCCATGGGAGTGGGAGTGAAGGCAAAACAGGAATCTAGGATAAATCATAGTTTTGTTTTAGCCTGAATCCTTGGGAAGTAGAATCACTAGAAGAAATCTGTCATAAAAATAATAGACTTTGTTTTAGGTATGTTAATCGAAGAAATTAGAGAGATATTGCTACCCAACTATATATGATTATTTTATAGTGGTTTTTGCCTATATAGAATTACTAATAATACATTAGCAATTATCATAAAAATTAATTGAGACTGAAACTCTTTCTATTAAAAATAATAGAAAAAGTAATCTTAAGCATCAGAATGTTAATACTGATGATGTGTATTTATAATTTAATACTGTATAAAACTGAATGCTGCTATTGCACTAATAAAATTGAAAATCATTGAGGCAAAAAAGGAGCTGGAAGCAGTTGTAACATCTGAATTATCCATTATATCCTCTCTCTGTAGACTGTGAAAATTAGGGCAAACTGGTAGGACATCATCTGACCTGACATCTATTTTTTGAACTAAAAATAAAGTTATTAGATATATGTTTTGATGTAAAGTCATAGGTTATATCAGCATACTGAGCAGGGCATTATATTTCACGGACACTATGAATATAAAAAAATAAGTGAGAGATGTTGATGAATATAAAAAATAAATGGGAGACTGATTTTGAGCAGTCTGTGATCCTGCTAAGAAAAAGTGAGTTGATCCTACAGCACAGTGAGTCATATAATTGTACCATGAAACAAGACCACACTTTTATGAAGCACACATTTAGGAAGGGATGATTGTGTTTTGTTTAAATATATCCCCAAACTGAGGTTCAACAGTGAGCACATCACAAAAAGTGAGCAAGATAGTGCAGATATCTGGCCTCCACTGTTCCAGACTGTTCCAGGTAGATTTAATTCAAATAGAAGAAAGATTGGGTGCCTCCCTGTTTTATGTGCAATTGAAGACAGATGTCTATCTCCACGCTTCCCTGAGTTCTAGTATAATTGCTAGCTATATTTTTTTAAAAGAAAATCCTTCATAATTCCTGAAACATCTCAGAAAATTTAAAGGTATTCTTCTAGGTACAAAAGTTAACCAGGAAAGAAGACCCAGAGACCAATTCTACTTCAATGTAAACCAGGGATCAAGTAAAATAAAAACAAATAATGCTATTGACACCATTTGGCATGGATCATTGCCATTGACTTCTCAGGCCTTGGGTAATAATGGCTTTGAACAGGGATAAAGTAGGAGATGATGTGCTGCTACATGTAACTAGTGCCAAGCCAGCATAGGGAGTGGAGAGATGGGCTCTTGCCTGGAACGGCAACATTTCCACCTTATTAATGTGGACTACAGAGAAAATACAAAAATTTTACCAAACATGAGGGCCAGCGAATCTATACCAGTGTATTTATTCTTTGGTTCTCTTCATAGCATACTTCCCAGTATGTACTAGGATATATATGTTTTTTAGAGAATCCAAAGCAAATTAATCTCTCCTGGTTTTGGAAAATAGTAGATCTCAATAAATACTTGCAAGTGAATCTGTGAAAATAGAAAACCAAATTTTACCCATGAAAAATAGTCACTAAAATTTTAATAGTAAGAAAATATGAAATACCAGAGTTAAAGATAATATTTCTAGAAAAAAGTTTGCTCTAGAGAATACATTCATTTTTTAAACAGCATGTGCCTTGTGTTCTCAAAAGCAATTGCAATAAAACATGGACTTGATGAAATTAATGCTGAAAACAAGAGTTGCTAAGACCTGAAAATGATAGGGCGAATGAGTTGACTGAGTTAAAGGTGGAAATAAAGAGAACTGGATATTCTAATAAAGGAACACAAGTAAACTAAAATGTTACTGTAGAATTAAAAGTGACATTAGGATAGTGAAAATAGAAATTAACACGAAAGAAAGCCTAATGACTAATTTAATTGCTGCTAAAAAGGGAAAGGATTAAAAATAAAATTATGTTTCCTAAAGAAGAAACCAGTAACATTATAATAGATTATAATAAAAATATAGGAAACAAATGAGATAAATTTTATTTAGATGAAGAAAACTCTGAACCTTTAGAGGCAAAGAGTTCATTATATTCCAAGTGATTTAAAACCAACACGTAAAGGAATAATTATCACCCCAATGCATAAAAAATAAAATAGCACTAACAATAACTAGCTTTGTAACTACAACAAATTAAGGATAAAGGAGAAATCAGTTCATACTTAGCAGAAGACACAAACAAGTCACTCTGAAGTAAGAAACAAATAATAGCTATTGAGTGATAAAGAGGGGATGTGCCCCTAAGCCTGACTAACCTCAGAAGTTTTAACCAATGCACATCTGCCTATTGGCCTAGGGAGGTTTGAAATAAAATGTTCAGTACCAATGACTTTTTCTCCAGCCAAGATTTCATTCATACGAGAATAAAATTTTCAGTTATCTATGAAGCAGTGAAAAACAACACCTGTAAAACTAAAGTATTGGAAAGATAGCATACTTTTATTTATTTATTTATGAGAATGAGGGGGCAGAGGGAAGAGGAGACAGAGAATCTCGAGCAGGTTTCATGCACGGTGCAGAACCTGACACAGGATTCAATCCCATGATCCTGAGATCATGACGTGAGCTGAAATCAAGAGTCAGACACTTAACTGACTGAGCCACCCAGGTGCCCTAAGATAGCACACTTTAAAAAATAATGTTTAGAAATAATAAATCGTGTCAAAAAGCTACAGGTAAAATTAATAATACAGGGGAAGTACAAAAAGAATAAATGGGATAATATACAAAAAAATCAATTTCATTATTTTACTTTGAACAAAGTAAAAAGTTCATATATCAACCATAATTCAGTGATTACAAAAGAAGAACCAGGTATAAAAGTTACATGGTGGAATTAAAAGTTGGGTATACAATGTACAGATCATAAGTGGAAATTAAAGAAGCATACTTTGTCCTTATAGAAAAGACTGCAGAAAAATACATCCAGGTAGAAGAGAAGAGCAAAACGAATAAACCAGAAAGAATTAAGGTGAAAAAGACCAAATAAAACATCTTTAGTTAAATTTGCTAAAAACTTCACTTAAAAGACTCTAACTTCAGTAAATGTGGTGGTTTTAAAATCTATTCACAGATTTTCTGACACTTCTCTCTTCAAGAGGTGAAGCCTAATTCCTCTCCTTATGAGATCCCTGAACTTAATAACTCACTTTTAGCTAATAGGATCAAGCAGGAGCTATAGTGTGTCACCTCAAATGCTGGGTCATAAGAGGTACTGCCGCTTCTTGTTCACATTCTCTTGGATTGTTTGCTCTAGAGGAAGCTGACTTCTCTGATCGAAGAATACTAAAGCAGCCTCGGAGAGGCTCACAAAGCAAAGAACTCAGGTCTCCTGTCAATAGCTATGTGAATGAGTTATCCTCATTCACAGTGGATCCTCTGTGGATCTTCTCTGGATCCTCCAGCTCCAGCTTCTGATAGCTACCGCCCCTGATGACCCTGTGACTGCAACCAGAGGGGAAACCTTGAGCCAGACCATCCAGTTGAGCTGCCACGGGATTTCTGACCCAGAGAAACTATGAGATAATAAGTGTTTGTGGTTTTAAGGCACTAAATCTTGGAGTCATTCATTATGCAGCAATATGTAACCAATTCAGTAAAACATACATACCTATGTTCTCTATTAACTATATTCTATTTTCAGTAATCAATCCTAATACAAAGGAACAGATTGAAATTTAACACAAGATCTTAGGCAAATGCAAGCATAGGGACATATTCATATCAATTGAGTATGAGCTATGTTTCAACGTATATTTTGCACAAAAATGTAAGACTACTTTCTTACTATACAAAAAATAATAAAAGAAACAATAAAAGTTTACCTTCTATCCTTGTATTATTTTAAATAGTTCTCAAAAGTGAATTTGTATAGAAATAACAGCTATAAATGCATAATCTAATAGAAATCATGAAAATGCAATGAGACAAAATTTTGCTGTTCATTATTCATACATAGCTCACACAAATACACAAATATAAATATACTCACACACTCTGAAATAGTGAGCTATTTCTGCAAGCATGTAAACAATGTTGCATTTTTATTAATGTAGTGAAGATTAAGTAAGTAATACGGTGGAGAGTATGCGGCTAACTATCAAGAAAATATATAAGTAGACCAAGTGAATCACAGCATTGTATATAATAAAATAAAAAGTTTACTAAACTAAAAGAAAATATTTGTTAAATGTTCTTTTGTTCATTGGGAATGGGAGTCAAGTACCTCAAAAACATAAGAAAATATAAAAGCATAAGGAGACAGACTGATATAATTCCATAAAAATTAAAACTTTTAGAGACTTCTGGGTGGCTCAGTTGGTTAAGTGTCTGCCTTCAGCTCAGGTCATGATCTCAGGGTCCTGGGATCAAGTCCCACATCGGATTCAGTGGGGAGCCTGCTTCTTCCTTTGCCTGATGCTCCCCCTTGCTTATGTTCTGTCTCTCTGACAGGTACACAAATAAAATCTTTAAAAAAATTAAAATTTCTAGGCATCAAAAACAAAGTTAAGGGGCAAAGCGAATATTGTAGAGCATTTGCAATATATGTTTAGAAATGTTAAATTTGTATAAAACATTTTCTTAGAAAAATAAAAGTATATCAACATGAATGTTTTGCTTCCTAATTATAATGTAATACAAGATGCATTTCTTGTTGCTTTAATAAGTATGTTATAAACCATTAACTTTCAGTCCACTTAACCTCTGTAGAAAGGCGTGAGTTGAATGACAGAAAAATGTGTGCTCTAAAGGAAAACTAAGCATTGTCTATAGGACATCCATCTGGGTTATCTGATTATCATCTTTTCTTGTCTTTGAACTATTTTGTAACTATAAGTCGTTTCATCTGTGGATGGACATGCAAATTCTGTCTTGTTTGGTAGAGATTCAGTTGACTTCTCAACCACGCCCAGTTTTCCCTGCATTTGCATGACTTTTTAATATGCTTGATCTATAAATGTGTCTGTTCTTTGCATTCTCTTTGACCAGTAATAACATCTCCCTTCTTCCTTCACAAATTAATGAGTAGAAAAAAATGTTAGGATATATTTATTTCATATCTGCGTTATTTTCTTAATTTTATCTTTTTTGAGAAAAGATTTTTTAACAACATATTTGTCTTAGGAAAATAGTCTGTTTACCTTCAGCTGATACTCATAGATTATATAGAAATATAATGTTTTCAGGTTCTCCTTGAGGTGTCTTCATGTTCAACCAACCAATTATAAGCAATTTGATAAATTCTTATTCTGGGTGGTAACAATACACTCACTTTATTAAATTAATCATAAGGCTGCCTTATTTTGAGTATTGCTTAAGCTTATAACACTAATGCAAAAGTAGATAGTCAAAAATAAGACATAATCCTTGCCCTAGGGGAAGTTAGAAACTAATGAGAGACCCAGAAATTAAGTACTATCTGTACATATTAGATAAATTTTAAATATTTGCTGAATAAATGACCAGTTTTAATGATTCAAAAAGAACAAAAAGAGTGTTAACGTTGTTTCCTGGAATTTCAGAGGCAGACAAGGGTGATTGGTCACAGGAATTCTCTAATGGCAGGGAGGCTTTTGAAATTGGATTTGTTGGGCCATCAAGAATGGATAGGGTTTGAACAAATGGAGACAATGATGGAGTACTTTCCGAACAGGGAAACAATGTTAACAAAGAAATCAGGGCAGATTTCACAGAATATATCTAGGCAACATCAAGTGACACTTAAAACAGTCCATCCCTCCATTTGGGGTACTGCTGATTCATTTGATTCTTTACTTTATATAGAATTACTTGCTAAGCATTTACAATGTTCTAGGCCACTTTTCCAGGAATGGAGGATATAATGATGTGAACTAAACAAACAGTTCCCAGCTCTCATAGTTTAAGTTCTAGTGGCACAGAGAGTAAATTTAAAAAATAAATGCATCAGATACTTTTAGAACTGTATGAGCTATATAGCAATGAAAAATAGAGTAATGGAGAAGAGAATGACTAGAGGTAATGGCTATTTTAGATATCCAGGGACTTTCAGACAGTTTAGGAAATTTCCTTAAAGAGGCAGCATTTCACCTGAGACCTGTGATGAGGAGTAACCAAGAGTGACTGGCAACTGAAAAGTGCAGGGACATGACAGGGGGGTGAGTGTGACCAGGATATAAACAAAGGAGTTTGGCTAGTACACATTGAGCTACATAAAAGGATGCAAATTTGAGTAGAAGAAGAAGGTAGGGATTTGTAGCCGGCTGAATAACAGTCCCCAAAGATATCCTATCCATGTCCCGATCACTGGAACTTGTGAATGTTACTATATATGGCCAACATGATTAAACTATGGATCATGAGATGTGGAGATTATCCTGAGTTATATGCATGGGCCCAATATAATCACAAATGTTCTTATAAGGAGCAGGTAAGAGGTCAGACAGGATTCCACAATGTAGAGTCTTTTAGACAAGCGTAAAACATGTGTATTTAATACTAAATGTGACAAAAGAGAGAATGGAAGGCAATAAGGATTAAAGAAGGAAAAAACATGATCAGTTTTACATTTTAAATAGTCATTCCAGATACTGGGTAGAGAAGAAGATTGAAGGGGACTAAGCGCTGAAGCAGAGACAATAGATAAGAGGATAATGCATTAGCTTGAGCTAGAAATAAGGGCTGGCTGAACTATCCTGACAGCAGTATAGATGTAGAGAAGTGAGTGGGTAGTTGGGGAAATGATCTGATTCAGGAGAAATTCTGAACATAGAGTGAATTGATGTTCTGATGGATTGGAAGGATTGGAGAGAGAAAGGTATTACTGATGACTTCTATCTATTTAACTTGAGCAATTGTGCAGATGGTGATGCCACTTAGTGAAATGTAAATGACCAAGGGAGACACAGGCCTGAGGGTCTGGGGTGATGGCTATGGAAGCAAGTTAAAAAATCCACTTCCTGTGTATTAAGTAAAAGATGATGACCGATTTCTGGCTATTGAATACATTGTCGGGGGTTCTGGGAAAAGGCTGAGCTAGAAATAGAAATGTGCACATATAAGTGGTATATAAATTCATGAGACAGAATGAGGTTACCTAGGGATGGAGCCTAGAGGTTGAGATAAAGGCCTAGAACTGAGCCTGGAGCATTAAAACATTAAGAGGTTAAGTCAAAGGGAAAATGCTAGAAAAGGAGAATGCTACAGGAGGAAAACCAGGAGCCTACAGAGTTGTAGTGTCTAAGAGCTGAAATTATTTTTTGAAATAAGTACTCGTACTGTTATATGTTAAATATATTAAAACTAAATATATTATCAATAAATTAAAATATATAAAATATTAAATACATTAAAACAAATCATAGAAGTGGATACTGAATTTGTTAATATGGAGTGATTAATGACCTTGATCCAAGTATGTCTCATTGGAGTTGAATGCATGCAAGTCCACATAGACAACTGAGGAGACAATGAGAAAGAAGGAAGAGGTGTTTACCTATGAACAAATGTTATCCATAGGCTTTGTTGTGAGAAGGACCAAAGAAATGCCATAGTAATTGTACAGAGACATTTTTTCTTGATATTGAAGATGCTAGGTCATTATCAAATTGCACTTGTGAAGGACACATAGAACTTAAGAAAAATTAAGGGAAATAGATTATAGGAAAATCTTCAAATATTTTAATATTTGTGGTGAAGTGGTGGTGAAGTGGTGAAGAATTTAGGATTAAGAGCGAGGAACAGCTGGTTTGAATCTAAGTATCATTGCACACCAGATGTGTAATCTTAAAAAAGTTCCACAAACCCTTTTAGCATAATCTAATCATTCATAAAAGAGAAAAATAATAAGGTTGACAATGTTAAGGACTACACTGATGTAATTGCTAAGAATTTGGAAAGTAGGAAAACGGATTGCCTTTGAAACATAAACTGCCACATAAAACTAAGTAAATGAAAGTATTTATGTATTATATGTAACTTATATATTATATAAATGTTATATAATACATAAAATATATATAAACTGTATATTATATAAATAAATTATATATATTATATCTAAATAAATTATATATAATGGATTTTGAAATTCACCTGTAGGAGATAAAACAGTTACAAAGCTAGAAGGATTTAGCAGTCCTTTACATGAGTTGCATTAAACTACTTAAAGAATCTTGTATCATTCAGAAGAAAGATTTGGTCAGTCCAAAAAGAAGAGATAAAAGGAAAGTCACCAGGGAAGGTGTTCATCATGCTGATTCAAGTACTATGTAGCAACAAGTGTACATTAACTCCCGTCTCAAAACACCTCTGCCTTCTATGAAAAGTCCATCTCTGGAGTGGAAATAACTGTAAAATGCTGCAGCCAAGGGGATGTGTATTTCCATCCTTGAAGGGAAACTCATCACAATCCTGAGAGAGATGTCCAGCTTCCTCAGGCAGGCACATTAAGCTTTGATTCACCCTGTTGTCTTAATTTTGTTTCAACGCCCACCGAGCCGCCTTCAGACTCTGTGAACATCCATTCTATGAAGAGAAGGTGCTGATGCGAGAGACTTGTATTTTTCTTTTCTGTACCATTAGTTCTTGTGGTAAATCCATAAAGTGGCTTCTGATTTTGCCTTCACTTCTCAGAGTGTTGGATGGTAGAGGAGAAAATGCGCAGATCACACTTTTCAAGACCCTATGACATTATTTTCCATTTTAAAATAATAAACCGGAAAATTGGTGTATGTATCAACTGTACAGGTATTTTAGATAGCAAACGTTAGTCCCTCAGGACCTAATCATGAAGGACTTGAAGAGAAAAGTTTGAGTCTTAAAAGAGAAGCACCAAATTCCAGAGGTCTGCCCTTACGACTCCCCTGCTCTAATGCACACCGACTGTGAGTTCCCATTAAAACAAAAGCACATAGTACTGCTCTGTTTCCTCTGCATGCCACTCAGGTTTCAGCTACGGATCATGGTGATGCTAGAAACTACATGCTGTGGCAACTACATCTTGGCGCATGGATGTATTTCACAGCCCTGAGAAACTTCTCATTGGATTAGATTCTTAAAATGGGTTATTTAAATTGACCAACTCTCAGATTCAGGTACAAAAAGTTGTATATGAGGATAAATAAATCAGCCAACTTCTTTTTTTCATAGAGTGTGTAGTTAAGATCAATATATTAAGTTCTGATAGGATTACAAATGTATTGCTCTAGTTTGACGCAATTCCCAATATCTACCAGGATACCAGGTGCTTACAGTTGTTTTTCTCTCCTCTCATGTACGACATGAAAGCCATCTCCCCATGGGAATTACATAGTTATAATAATATTACTGTGTTCTTGCTTTTTCTCAGGAATCAGATCCATTTTCCACAGTTACTGATTCTAAATATAACAGACTGGTGTGGGAACACAATAGAACAAATGAAATGTTATTTTCAGAATACACAGGAAAATGTCATTTGCTTTTACTCTTGGGAAACACTGAGAGAATAAAAGATTTGTTGCCTATGTTAGAAAAGTCTTGCTTAAGTGTTAACACACTGATTTTGGATTTAATAGAAAGAAGAATCATTGCTTTCATCATTTCCTTATTACTACCAATTTTTGGAATAGAATAACCTGCTATGAGTTTCTCTTTAGCATTGAATGATGTGATGGCAAGTGATGGCCTGATTGCCTGAGCATGTCATTTAGGACACTACTGAATTCTCTAAAGAGTTGCAGCTCCTTCCCAAATGCTAAAGGAGGAAAGCTCTTAAAACCTCAAGTGGCAGAGGCTGCCTTCATTTCATCTCCTTCATAATTGTATCTTATCTGCGCCCAAACGCCATGTGTGTAGTGTCTAAAAATGGAGCAGTAATATGAAGTGGAAGTGATATCATTGTAATGCACATTTCAAAGAGACTTAGGGCCAGTTCTCTTGACTTCATAGGCTTTGAAGTGTTCAGAGTATGAAACGATGACACGAAGAATCTGAAAACTTCCTTCTCAAGTATTAGTGTAATGCTGCCCTTGGAGAGAAGAGTGTGCAGATCCATTAGGGAGTTAACAATTTCTTGCTACACCTATTGCATTTAGGGTGACACAGATGCTAGGTACCACTGAATTTCCCTTGTGTTTTCAAAAACAGACCTTTGCTTCTCTACTCGCAAAGACATGTTAATTTAAACTCATATGAACACGGTGTCTGTTGACATGTTAATTTAAACTCATATGAACACGGTGTTCTATGAGTTTCCTCATAGAAACTCAAAGCAAGTTCATCTTCTAGCTTCCAGCTTTTTTTCACTTTGGAGCTGTAGGAGAATGGGACAAATCTAACATGGCCAGCACTAAACCAATCAATTACCCCAATCCACCTCTGCAGTCCTTCCTCATTCCAGTATGCAATCCTAACTCACCTTTCATAACCTCAAATTGGCTGTAAATTTCTTCTTGGTCCCTCATCTATAATGTTCATTCAGTCATTAGGTTTTGGGATTCTTTTTCTATAATCTCTTGCCACACAATATATTTAACATATTCTGCCCTAGTCCATCTGCTTTGAAGAGCCTGGCTCTGCCTTTGTTTCAGCTGTGACCACCTCTACCCTCCCACCCCCATGTGACTGGGGTCTATGGGGTCAACAGAACAAGCCTATGCAAAGGTTATGCTGTTTGTCAAGTTCACAGTCTTAAATCCCAGATCTTGAACTCCCTGCTCAAATAACCCCAAACTTCCACTGCAGATTGGACACACATACAGCCAAGCCCAGGAGCAACTGTTGGCCAGGTGTTAAGATAGGTACAGGCAGTGCTTTAATCTGAGGTTGTGGGTGTCCATGGGCATGTGTATGATGCTACTTGAGTGTGAGAAGAACTAGAGGCAGGAAAAGAAGAGGATCAGGATAAAACCCAGATATGTCCATTTGTACTTTCCTCCAATCCCACAGATACTAGAGTTTTTTCTGCCTAAAGGATTCAGTTTAACACTATCATCACCAACCTTTATTGTTCATTTCATTTCATAGAGGAATTGCTCACCTATGACCACACAGCACATAGGATCTATACCACCACTGGGTCCTTAATTATAGACTGTCAGGTAATTGCTTTTTGAATGGTTAAGGCTTCCCCTCACCCACTGTCATAAACCTCTATTACTTCAAAAAGATGTTCTATGTTCTCTGGCATCTTAAGAATATTTTCTCTGTAAATCTCATATCATATCAGAAGTAACAGTAATTTGATTACCAGGGCTATTATTCTTTCATGGAGGAATCTTAGAGACTCCAAATTCTTCCATAGCCAGTGTGCAAGATGGTACAGTGTCCTTACCATCATCAAAGTATTCACATTTCTGTAAGACTATGTTGTCTTATATTTACGCCAGCTATGTCTACTCTATTTTTAATCTTAATAGCTGTATACTTTTTTAAAAATCTGAAACTTTTCATTTCAATTGTTAACATCAACCAAACATTTTTTTAAACTTTTTGCTTCCAATTTCTGGAATTTCCAATTTCTGGAATTTTATTCTTGTAAGACAATGAAAAGGAATAAGTGAGACTAGGTTATAGTTTTACCTATAACTAGGTAAAGATTTTAGCCCTGCTTGCCTCTTGTTTGTTCTGTGCTTTAATGTAAGTTGCCTGCATGTGGCTGTTTGTGTCTTTAAGAAGGAGAGAGAGAGACTTGCAGGTGCCTGTGTACAAGTGCTCCAGGGAATGTAGCAACGGAATGGAAAGGAGAATACTTGTATCTTTTGGATTCTTAAATAATGTGTTTTAAGAATCTGTGCTTATATTAGCGTAAGAAACCTTGTCTCAAAATTTAGTATTAGGTGCACATGGGTGGTTCAGTCAGTTAAGCATCTGCTTTCAGCTCAGCTCATGATCCCAGGGTCCTGGGATTGAGCCCCACTTTAGGCTCCTTGCTCATCAGGGAGCCTGCTTCTCCCTCTTCCTCTGCCCCTCCCCCTGCCTGTATTCTCTCTCTCTCCCTCTGTCTGTCTCTCTCTCAAATGAATAAATAAATCTTTTAAAAATTTTAAAATTAATCTTTACATTATCAAAATGTCTTAAAAACAATGTTGTTATAAATTAACATTGCAGTAATAAGAAATAGATTGTGCTTATTTAAAAGTAGATAAAAAGTTTTATGTTAAATAATTTATATTTAAGATACGGCAAGTGGGACACATTTGCTGAATGTGTCTGATTTTAAAAAAATCTGAATTTTAATTCTAGTGTTAATTCTAGTCTGATTTTTAGATTATAAATATAGCTGTTATTATTTATCTCTGATCCAACAAAAATATAAGTATATGAACAATGATGTCATAGTTCTAATTATGTCATCTTTAAAAATAGAGTTTTCTGTGGTTACAATATATACAATTAGATTTTATTACTAGCCATTTACTTACTTTTAAGAAGATTTTTATTTGCTTTTATAAAGTTAGCAATGTTCCACATCCCATCTTGTTAAAAGGTGATGTTACTGGTAGAGATACTTTTTCTTTAATTCTATCTTGTAATTGCAAAACACTAAGTCATGGTTAATAATAAAATAAATTGTGTGTGCCTCTCTATATATTCATATATAAAATATACAGTGAATACATAATGATCCCATATACGCACATAATGAACTATATTAAAAATTTCAGGTGGTTTGCAACTACTGAATATTATTTGCAAATTTGGCATTTCTGCCTATGTACTTACATTGTTTTGTGTGTTTGTGTGTGTGTGTGTGTACATGTGTGTATGCTTCTGTGTATGTAAATGCTTTAAAATAATCTTTCCATGATCTCTGCATCTCTGCTTCACTATTCTACACACACCTAGGAATAATTTATTCTTTGACACCCACTTAAATAATTCTCCTCAATGTGTTTCCTGTTACAATACCTTTGCTGTTGACCTTCATCGATTTAATCCCTTCTATAGCATTCATAATCCCAAATAAACAATTCAGTAGCTAATAAGAAGGTGTATCCCTTGATATCTGGTTATGGAATATTCCAAACTTTGCTATACTTGCAAATCTACCTCAAATCCATAATTTGTAACACTGCTTTAACAAACATATTCACATATCATGAAAATGTTGATGTCTGAAGGAAGGACGTTAGAACGCTCCATCTCAGTTCAGTCCCTCTCATGAGATCCCACTGGTGTCACGAACCACTACATCTTCTTCCTAAGAATTAGCACTTCAGGGGCTCCAGTGTTATATTTATTGAGCACCTGTGGGCACCATCAACCTGGGTGCAATTCAGATTTCAGCCTTAGTATCTTTACTCTTCTTCTCTTCCTCCTCTTCTATTCTCCTTCCTTCTTCTCCTCCTCCTCCTTCTCCTTTTTTTCCTTCTCTCCTCCTCCTCCTCTTCTTCTTCCCCTCCTCCACCTTCCTCTTTTAAAAATTTATATGGTCGTTCATGTTTGTTGCAGTGCAGAAAGGAAATGTAATCTATATTGGACACAATATAGTATCTTTGTGTTCTACATACCAACATATCCTTTGGGTTCAATAGATGTTAAATAATTTGACAGTTGATACCTTAACAACATTCTATTCTGCAGAAATCCTCAATGGATTTTTCTTTTGGTGGTTAAAATAGTTTAGTGATTTGCAAGAAGATATTTGGGGATTTGGATACACTGGGAACCCAATATTTTCCCCTTTTGAAAAACAATGTCGCATAAGCTCCCACTTTCTGAAAATTTGTTCTGGAACACACTGGCAGACACAAATTAGGTTTTGATATTTAGAGATGTCTGCATGCTATTATATCTTACTTGTTTTTATTTAGCATGTCTGAATTTCCTATCACCAATTTGATTGTGAACCATTTGGAAGTTTGTCTTAGGCTTCTTTGCATCCTTATTGAGCCTAGAATATGTGGAATGTGAAGCAGGTACTTTACACACATATTCAGGTTGATTAAAGCTTTATACAGACACAGACATACACAGACACACACACACAGACACACACACACACACACACGCCTGCAGTCTCTATGACCACCACCTGGATTGCACTTCTCCTAATTTTCTGTAGTCCATTTTCTAATACACTTAGTGCATCCTTAAGTAATTATTTTCTGTATCCTGCTTTATAGTGTAGAGAAGGCTAAGAATCTCTTAGGGCTTGGGTAAAAATTTGTTGAAAGGTAATTGAATATTTTTACCTTTTCTCTTTAGGTTTGAATTTTCTCAACATATATCCAGTTTTTGATAACAAAGATGTGTTCGAGTGGGTGGTTTTTGATACATACAGACTGAATTTAAATATCAACATTCTAGTTCCCAAGTTGCCATTTTAAATTAACTATAGCTTGTGCAAGAGGCAGTGGCTTGATTAAAAGCCAGTGATAACATCTCTCTGTGCTAAAAAGATATCTGAGACAAGACAACTGCAGGTCTCTGGCTAGGACATGTTGAACGCTAGCTTCGAGTGCATGTGGCTGCAGTACAAAGCTCCGGACGATTAGGAAAAGAAAGTCAACAGAACACACTGATTGATTTAAGCCAGTGGCTAAAGGGCCCAGAGGAATTCAGCCTCTACCAAGTTGTTAATGTTGAGAGAAGGGGGAGGGTATGGAACACTAGACACATTTTGATAGTTAGAGCAAAATTGGAAAGTTAGAAAATAGAACATGTTTATTGGATGAGGAGAGTTATGGTGGGTTGTTTTGAGTTTGCAATGATTGTTAGATATCTAAGTGGAACTGGGTGTGAAATATGAACCCAGAACTTGGGTGAGTGATTATAGTTGGAAATACAGATTTGGGAGTTGTTTGACACAGAAATAATGGTTGAAACCATAAAAGTAAATGAACTCTGCAAGGGAGTGATCATAAAGGGTAAGGAGTTTTATTTTAAAGCTCTTATTTTCCTTTAAAAGAATCCTCTGTGACTTACCCATCCACATCCATGCAGCAAACTCTGATTGTAAATATGCCATTTGTTCCTCAACTTTGTATGGATGTTCTAAGTGGGTCAGAGTAGTTGAATCCATAAATTTATCTCTACCCAATATATTTTATCTCAGCACTGGAGAGGGTAAAAAAAACAACTTAAAAATACTTCAGCTGTCCTTACATTCAATGCACCTTTCAAATATATGATAGTCTGATCTTTACAAAAACTAGTAGAGGAAGGCTGATGATTAATTTTCCCAGTTTAACTATGTATTGGAATAGCCACTTATAAATTCATATTAGCAAATACATATTATCTAATAAATATAATGCATATTATAAAATATGATGCTATTCAATAAACACATAATAGTTTTAATTGTGTTAGTCTATTTTTAAAAGATTTCATTTATTTATTTGACAGACAGAGACACAGCGAGAGAGGGAATACAAGCAGGGGGAGTGGGAGAGGGAGAAGAAAGCTTCCTGCTGAGCAGGGAGCCTGATGTGGGGCGCCACCCCAGGACCCTGGGATCAGGACCTGAGCCAAGGCAGATCTTAATGACTGAGCCACGCAGGTGCCCCAACTATGTTAGTATTTAAAGTTATTTAACTCATCATAATGATTTCCTAAAGTAAACCTTGTGATTTCAAGATGATTAACATGCTCATCGTAAAGCATTTTAAAAACAGAGGTGATTTTAAATTATAAAACTTAAGACTTCTTTTTTAGAGAAAATAGAAAAATAATATTGTAATACATCTGTGCCTTAAATATATACTGTTCTCTTTAATTAAATAACAAAAAATTGGCATTTTTCTGCCTTTCCCTTTTCTCTTTACTCCAGCGCCTTAAATATCCTCTCTAAAAGTAATTTTTAAAGGACGTGTAATACCCCATTGAATAGATAGCATGATTTAGTTAAACAGGCCCTTATTTTTTAATTTAAAGGCAATTTCCAAATATCCATTGCTGTAAATAATTCTTCAATGAGAATCTTAGCTCATAAAATGTGGTCAGTTTTCTCTTTGCATATGTTCCTAGAATTAGAATAGCGAATCATGCCTTGCAAGTGTACTTGAGACCCCTGGTCCACATTATTGCAATCACATAAGATAATTCCAAGGTCTAGAGAATGTGTAGTTGCTACAAGTGTTTTTTATTTTCCCCATGCTCTCAAAGAGAGAGTCCA
>JAQQSY010000247.1:0-16455 GCA_028646535.1 Procyon lotor | reverse complement strand
TCTTCTGCCCATTTTTTGATGTGATTATTGGTTTTGTGAGTGTTGAGTTTGAGGAGTTCTTTATAGACCTTAGATATCAGCCCTTTGACTGTAGTGTCATTTGAGAATATCTTCTCCAATTCTGTGGGTTGCCTGTTTGTTTTGTTGAATGTTTCTTTCACTGTGAAGAAGCTTTTTATCTTTATAAAGTCCCAAAAGTTCATTTTCGCTTTTGTTTTCTTTGCCTTTGGAGACGTGTCCTGAAAGAAATTGCTGTGGCTGATGTCGAAGAGGTTACTCCCTATGTTCTTCTCTAGGGTTTTGATAGACTCCTGCCTCATGTTGATGTCATTTATCCATTTCGAGTTTATCTTTGTGTATGATGTAAGAGAACGGTCACGTTTCATTCTTCTACATAAAGCTGTCTAATTTTCCCAGCACCATTTATTGAAGAGACTGTCTTTTTTCCACCAGATATTTTTTCCTCTTTTGAGAAGATTATTTGACCATATAGTTGCAGGTCCATATCTGGGCTCTCTATTCTGTTCCACTGATCTGTGTGTCTGTTTTTGTGCTAGAAACATGCTGTCTTGGTGATCACAGCTTTGTAGTAATACTTGCAATCAGGCAATGTGATGCCCCAGCTTTGTTTTTCTTTTTCAACATTTCCTTAGCGATTTGGGGTCTTTTCTGGTTCCATACAAATTTTAGGATTGTTTGTTCCAGCTCTTTGAATAAAACTGGTGGTATTTTGATCGGGATTGCATTGAAAATATAGATTGCTCTGGGCAGTACAGATATTTTAACAATGTTTATTCTTCCGATCCAGGAACATGGAATGCTTTTCCACTTTTTGTGTCTTCTTCCATTTCTTTCATTAGCATTCTGTAGTTCCTTGAGTACAGATCCTTTACCTCTTTGGTTAGGTTTATTCCCACGTATCTTATAGTTCTTGGTGCTTCAGTAAATGGAATCGATTATCTAATTTCACTTTCCATATTTTCATTGTTAGTGTATAGGAAAAGAACTGATTTCTGTGCATTGATTTTGTATTCTGCTACATTACTGAATTGCTGTTCAGTAGTTCTAGTAGAACTATTGAATTCTACTAGAATTGCTGTTCTAGTAGTTTGGAGGTGCAGTCTTTTGAGTTCTCCATATAAAGTATCATGTCATTTGTGAAGAGAGAGAGTTTGACTTCTTCATTGCCAATTTTATTACCTTTTATTTCTTTTTGGTGTCTAATTGCTGTCGCTAGGAATTCTAGCACTATGTTGAACAAGAGTGATGAGAGTGGGCATCCTTGTCGTGTTCCTGATCTCAAAAGGAAGGTTGTCAGCTTTTCCCCATTGAGAATGATATTTGCTGTGGGCTTTTCACAGATAGACTTGATGATGTTGAGGAATGTTCCTTCTATATCTGTACTTTGAAGAGCTTTAATCAGGAATGGATTCTGAATTTTGTCAAATGCTTTTCCTGTACCTGTGGAGAGGACTATGTGGTTTTTCTCTCTTCTCTTATTGATTTGTTCTATCACATTGATTGATTGGTGTATGTTGAACCACCCTAGCACCCCAGGGATAAATCCCACTTGGTCATGATGAATAATCTTTTTAATGTGCTGTTGGATCCTATTAGCTAGGATCTTTTGGAGAATCTTGGCATCCATATTCATCAGGGATATTGGTCTGAAATTCTTCTTAATGGGGTCTTTGCCTGGTTTGGGGATCAGGGTACTCCTGGCTTCATAGAAAGAGTCTGGCAGTTTTCCTTCTGTTTCTATTTTTTGAAACAGTTTCAGGAAAATAGGTATTATTTCTTCCTTGAAAGTTTGGTAGAATTCCCCAGGGAATCCGGCCGGTCCTGGACTCTTGTTTTTTGGGAGGTTTTTGATCACTGCTTCAATCTCATTACGAGATATTGGCCTATTCAGGTTGTCAATTTCTTCCAGTTTCAATCTTGGAAGATTATGGGTTTCCAGGAATGCATCCATTTCTAATAGATTGTTTAACTTATTGGCTTATAGCTGTTGATAATAGTTTCTGATGATTGTTTCTATTTCCATTGGATGAGTTGTGATCTATCCCCTTTCATTCATTGTTTTCTTCATTAGGATCCTCTCTCCTTTCTTTTGGATGAGTTTGGCCAGTGGTTTATCAATCTTATTGATTCTTTCAAAAAACCAACTTCTGGAGTCATTGATGCATTATAGTGTTTCTTTAGTTTCTAACTCGTTGATCTCTACTCTGATCTTGATTATTTCCCTTCTTGTGTGTGGGGTTAGTTTAATTTGTTGTTGATTTACCAGTTTGTTAAGGAGTACAGATTTTTGAGTGAGGCTTGGATGGCTATGTATTTCCCCCTTAGGACTGCCTTTGCCGTGTCCCATAGATTTTGGACTGATGTGTCTTCATTCTTATTGACCTCCATGAATTGTCGAATTCCATCTTTGATTTCCTGGTTGATCTCAGCATTCTTGAGCAGGTTGGTCTTTAGCCTCCAAGGGCTTGAATTCCTCCCAAAGTTTTTCTTGTGGTTGAGTTCCAGTTTCAAAGCATTGTGGTCTGAGAAAATGCAAGGAATGATTTCAGTCTTGTGGTATTGGTTGAGTCCTGATTTGTGGCCCAGTATGTGGTCTCTTCTGGAGAAAGTTCCATGTGCCCTGGAGAAGAATGTGTATTCTGTTGTTTCAGGTTGGAATGTTCTGCATATATATATGAGGTCCATCTGCTGCAATGTGTCATTCAAAGCTCTTGTTTCTTTATTAATTTTCTGTTTAGATCATCTGTCTGCTACTGAGAGTGTCCTGTTAAGATCTCCTACTATTATTGTATTCATACCAATATGACTCTTTATTTTGTTTAAAGGTTGGCTTATGTAGTTGGCTGCTACTATATTGGGGGCATAAATGTTTACAATTTTTAGATCTTCTTCAACGTTAGACCCTTTAGGAATGATGTAGTATCCTTCTGTATCTCTGACTACAGTCTTTGGCTGAAAATCTAATTTATCTGATATGAGAATTGCTACCCCCAGCTTTCTTTTGAGGCCTATTGACGTGAAAGATGGTTCTTCATCCTTTCACTTTCAGTCTGGATGTATCTTTTGCTTTCAAATGTGTCTCTTGTAGACAGCATATGGACAGTTCCTGCCACTTTATCCATTCTGCAGCCCTATGTTATTTTATGGGGGCATTTAGTCCATTAACGCTGAGAGCGATTATTGAAAATAAGTGTTTATTGACATCACATTGCCTGTTTAGTCCTTGATTCTTTAGATTGTAAATTTTTGTTCTCAGTCACTCATGAGATCTTTCTGCTTTTATAGAATCCCCTTTAATATTTCCGGGAGTGCCGGCTTGGTGGTCACGTACTCTTTTAATCCTTGCCAGTCTTGGAAGCTCTTTATCTCTCCATCCATTTTGAATGTCATGCTTGCTGGATAAAGTATTCTTAGCTGCATGTTCTTCTCGTTTAGTACCCTGAATGCATCATGCCAGCCCTTTCTGGCTTGCCAGGTTTCTGTGGACATGTCTGACGTTATTCTAATGGGTTATCTTCCATATGTAAGGAATCTCTTCCCTAGCTGCCCTCAGGACCTCTTGTCTAAAATTATAATTTGCAAATTTCACTATGATATTTCTCGCTAATATTCTTGACTCGTTGATCTTGGCTGGTGTCCTTTCTGCCTCTAGGACCCGAATACTTGTTCCATTCCCCAGATTGGGGAAATTTTCATTCAGAATTTGGTCAGCTATATCTTTTAGTCTTCTGTCTTTCTCTACCCCCTCTGGGATTACAATAATTCTGACGTTGGAACGTTTCATGGTGTCATTTATTTCCCTATGTCTCTTCTCATGATTCCTGAGCAATTTGCTCCAGCTCTCCTCCTGACCTTTCTTTACCATTTTATCCTCTAGATCACTAATTCTATCCTCTGTCTCCATTACTCTAGCTGTTAGACTATTTAGATTGGATTGGATCTCACTGATAGTGCTTCTTACATCGGCTATACTGGTTCTAATTTCTGCCCTTAGATTTTCTATATTATCATTAATGTTCTTCTCCATCCTAGCCATTGCCTGGATAATTATCAGCCTGAATTCGCTTTCTGACATGCTGTTTATGTCCATGTCTAATAGTTCTGAGGGAGAGGGTGGAGTCTCTGTGTTTTTCCTCTGTTGGGTGTTCCTCTTCCTAGTCATTTTCATGAGAAGTGGATGAGAGGGTGTATAGCTGGATATTTTGCCCACAATCCAGGCAGGGTGCACTCTGGAAGGTTTAGGAGCAATTGGGATTCACCACCAAAAAGAAAGAATGAGGATTAAAAAAAAATAGAGAGAAAGAGAAAAAAGAAGAAATCCCAGCCAGAGTGGGCCCCCAAAATGAGATTTATAAGGTATGTAGACCAACACGAACAAACATATAGACCAACAAAAGTAAATGAGAAGAAATAAAAGAACCTAGTCAGAATGAACCTGAGGAATGAGATTTATATAATACCAGAACAAAAGCAAATACGTAGAAACACTGACAGAAGGATAAGATGGGAGGGTGTTTGTAACTTCTTGTGGGCAAGGAAAGTTATTTCAGGTCTACCTGGGTTTATCGTTGTATTAAGCCTCTATTTGTAATGTTAAGGAGTTTAAAAATCAAAACAAAACAAAATGAACAAAAACAAAAAAAGACCAGAAATGTGAAAACGAGTGAAAAAAAAAAAAAGTACAAATAGAAAGTGAAAAAAAAAAGAAAAAAAAAACCTTCTATCTATGAAATATACAGGTTTGAGGGTATTAGCAGGTGCTTAATATATTGATTTCCCTTGATGTTGGGGATTACGGGGACCCTGTGGTTATAGTCCTTTTGTGTTTTTTTTTTTACTTGTCTTCTGGGGGAGGGGCCTGCTGCGTGTTTTCCAGTTAACCTTGCTTGGGTTGAGTCACCCTGCCCCCCAATCAAGGGACTGTGGAAACCAATTTCTCAATATTTCTCTCTCTGAAAGTTTTTGGCCTTTTGTAGCTTTTTCACCTTTATGGAGAGCCCATGCAAGGAATCTGCCTGTATGTACCCAGACCTCCGCGTCACAGAGAAGCCTCAGTCTGCTCGCCTTTGGATTGTCCAGAATACACATATCCCCTCCACAAAATTCTGCTTAGTGCAGTATGCCACAGGTGTCATGCAGTCAGCAGTCTGCGACTCCGTGAATGCTTCCCTGCTCTCCGGGCTCCAGGCTCTGGCAGTGTGTGGTCAGATTCCTGCCTGAGATTAGGCAGGCCATCTACATTTTCTCGAGGCCAGCTGTGAGCGGCCAGACTCTACTGCCCCAGGCCATGAATGTCTTGGGGTTGGGAGTTGCACAGTCCAGGGAACGCTGTACATAGAGAAAAGGTGCCAACTCCTGGACCACACCAGACTCTCTAAGGTGCTTCCAGGAGCGTGTGTGCCTTGCCCACAAAATGGTTTAAGGAGCAGAAAGCTACAGGTTCCAGAGCCACAGACTGGACCCCCCACACACACCAGTCTCTCTTTGAGGTGAGTGGTGTCCTTCCTGGGAGCATGGGCCCAGGCCCCTGCCCGAGACCACCCCTTTCCACTAGTTGCTCCTCAGAACCTTTTGCTCTTTTTAAGTGTTTTTAAGGGGACTCTAAGTTGTTGCTCTTCCCAACCACTTGGCGTTTTCCTTTGGGGTAATGCTGTCCTTGCACTGCTTCTGCTGGCTCCCTCCCCCTTTTGTTTATCCTCCAATAGATATGGGTTAGAGTGTTCCCACTTTGCTTTATCTCTCCACTGCTGTCTTCTGCTCCTGTAGAGATCCAGAAGTGAAAAATCTTGCTCCTCAGGCTGATTTCATGGGTGTTCAGCGTGTTCTGGTAGATATCCAGCTCACTTTTGAGGACAGGTTGCAACAGGATCTCCTACTTCTCCGCCATCTTGCCCCCTCTCCAATGTCTGGAATTCTGATGCCAACAGCTTTGATTTTCTTTTTCAACATTATTTTGGCTATTTGGGAACTTTCCTGGTTGTATATGATTTTTAGAATTGTTTCTTTCAACTCTGTGAAAAATGTTGATGGCATTTTTTTAAAGATTTTATTTATTTGACAGAGAGAAAAACAGTGAGAGAAGGAACACAAGCAGAGGGAATGGTAGTGGGGGAAGCAGGCTTCCTGACATGCAGGGAACCCTATGCGGGGCTTGATACCAGGACCCCGGGGTCATGACCTGAGCCGAATACAGACGCCTAATGACTAAGCCACCCAGGCACCCCTGTTGATGGCATTTTGATAGGGATTGCATTGAATGTGTATATTGCTTTGGGTAGCATTGACACATTAACAGTATTTCATTTTCCAATCCATGAGCATAGACAATTTTCAATTTCTTTGTGTCTGCCTGCATTTCTTTCATAACTGCTCTACAGTTTTCAGAGTACAAATCCTTTCCCTCTTTGGTTAGGTTTATTCCTAGGTGTCTTCCGATTTTTGGTGCAATTTTAAATTGGATTGACTTCTTAATTTCTCTTTCTTCTGTCTCATTGTTAGAGTATAGAAATGCAACTGATTTCTGTGCATACATTTTATATCCTGCCACCTTGCTAAATTCCTGTATGAGATCTAGACATTTTTGGTTCATGTCTTTTGAGTTTTCCACATAGAGAATCATGTCATTGTAAAGAGTGAGAGTTTGAATTCTTTGCCAATTTCGATGTCTTTTATTTCTTTTTGTTGTCTGATTACTGAGTTTAGGACTTCCAGTACTATGTTGAACAACAGTGGTGAGAGTGTACATCCCTGTTTTATTCCTGACCTTAGGGGGAAAGCTTTCAGTTTTTCCCTGTTGAGAATGATATTCGCTGTGAGCTTTTCATGGATTGCTTTTATGATATTGAGATATGTTACCTCTATCTTTACACTGCAGAGAGTTTTAATCAAGAAATGTTGCTGTATTTTGTCAAATGCATTTCCTGCATCAATTGAGAGGATCATATGGTTCCTGTCCTTTCTTTCATTAATGTATCACATTGATTGATTGGTGAATGTTGAGTCACCCTTGCAGCATAGAAATAAATCCAACTTGGTCATAGTGAATAATCCTTTTAGTATACTGCTGGATCCTGTTGGTTAGTATCCTGGTAAGAATTTTGGCATCTATGCTTATCAGGGATAGTGTTTTATAATTCTCCTTTTTGGTAGGGTTTTTGTCTGGTTTGGGGATCAAGGGGATTTTGGCCTCATAGAGTGAATTTAGAAGTGTTCGTTCCATTTCTATTTTTTGAAAGAGCTTCCGAAGAATAAGTATTAGTTCTTCTTTAAATGTTTGGTAGAATTCCCCTGGGAAGTCATCTGGCCCTGGAATTTTGTGTGTTGGGAGATTTTTGATTACTGCTTCAATATCTTTGCTGGTTATGAGTCTATTCAGGTTTTCTCTTTCTTCCTGTTTCAGTTTTGTAGTTTATAAGTTTCTAGGAATGCATCCATTTTTCCCAGATTGCCTAATTTGTTGGCATATACTTGCTCATAATTCTTTTCTTTTTCAGTGTTACAAGATTCACTGTACATGCACCACACCCAGTGTTCCATGCAATATGTGCCCTCCTCAATACTCACCACCAGGCTCACCCAACCCTCCACCCCTCTTCCCTCCAAAACTCTCAGTTTTTTTCTCAGAGTCCACAATCTTTCATGGTTCATCTCACCTGCCAATTCCCCCAATTCACTTTTCCTTTCCTTTTCTTAATGTCCTCCATGTTTTTCCTTGTACTCCACATGTAAATGAAACCATATGATAATTGACTCTCTCTGCTTGACTTATTTCACTCTGCATAATCTCTTCCAGTTCAGTCCAAGTTGATACAAGTGTTGGGTATGCATCCTTTCTGATGGAGGCATAATATTCCATTGTATATATGGACCATATCTTCTTTTTTTCAACATTTCCTTAGCAATTCGGGGGTCTTTTCTGGTTCCATACAAGTTTTAGGATCGTTTGTTCCAGCACTTTGAAAAATGCCAGTGGAATTTTGATCAGGATGGCACTGAAAGTATAGATTGCTCTGGGAAATATAGACATTTTAACAATGTTTATTCTTCTGATCCATGATCATGGAATGCTTTTCCACCTTTTTGTACCTTCTTCAGAAAAAGCATTTGACAAAATACAGCAACCGTTCCTGATTAAAACTCTTCATAGTATAGGAATAGAGGGAACATTCCTCAACTTCATGAAATCTATCTATGAAAACCTGTAACCATCCCTCAAAACAACGTATTACTTAAAATATAACCTATGAGGAATTTTACCAGTCTAGCAAGCATGCAAAGACATAGTCTAAGCATCTATACATCTAAAACATGTACTGACAACAGGCCTTTGGGGGAGAGGATGAGATACGTCCTTGAAGCTGAGCAGCTGGGAATGCCCAGCCCACTCAGGATGGAAGTCACCTGCTTCACTTTTCTGTTATCTCCCTTTCACCAGGGAGGGGTCTCCCCGGAGACCACCTGTGGCTAATTAGATGATCACTTTGAATGTGCTTGCCCAATTATAAGCTTTATGTTGCATGACCAGATATGTTTTGCCTTTCTTCTTACTTATCTACAAGCCTCACAGTCAGTGTATAATCTACTTTAACTTCTTTGTTAGTGGTTATCTACTTTCTAATAAATATGAGACTGAGGAGTTGTTCAGGGCAACAGTCTTCTCTGCTGTCGACCCCTGCTCCCTTTCTCTTGCAGCTGACTTCTTTGTGCCTCATTCTTCTCCTGTGCGCCTTTTGGAGGTGGCAAGTGGAGCCTGAACAGGGACCTGAAACAAAACATGAGAAGAAGCCTCAACGGATTCCTGTGCAGGGCTGTGCCTTTTTCCTGCTGGTGAGTTGTGGGCACTTATCGCAGGGTATGGGAAATACAAAGAGCACAAATGTATATCATCGTTACGTATATTTATTGAGAAGGCTCCTAAAGGTGGGAGGAGCAAAAGTCAATGAGAGCAAACTTTTGGAGCTTTTAAAGGTAATTAAAGAATATTGCTCCTGGTTCCCTACATTAAGGACTTTAGATTTACAAACATGGGAAAAAGTAGGACATGAGTTAAAACTCTTACATTCTAAAGGAAAACCTATCCTGATTATTATATGGCCTACTTGGACTCATTCACTCTGTTTTGGAGCCTTTACAAACCCCTGATTTGAATAGCGATAATAAATGTTCAGGAAAAAAACTTTTAAAAAGGAACCTAAATATGCTATTCTGAAAAAAAAAGAAATTACTAAAGTCATTGTAAAGGAATATGTAAAGGAGGAATCCCCTCCCCCGCTTCCTCCAATAACAGAACAACTCTATGCCCCTATTCAGCATGAAGAAGTTACAGAAGATGAGACCTTCCACCTTCAATAGGGTCAAAAACTGTTCAAGGGAAATGATAAGGGAGCAGAAGACAAAGCCTATTATTATGGTCCTACCTCAAAAATCATATCTACTACAGGTCTTTCAGCACAGAAATCAGAATTAATGGCAGTTATTACATTATTTCAAGATGTTTCTTCTGCATTTAATCTGCTATCTAATTCTTTATATACAGTGTATATTTTACAGCATATTGAAACTGCTACTATTTCTAGATCTGATGTCTCCCTCCATTTATTATTCCATCATTTGCAATCCCTTATTCATCAACGTTCTGCCTCTTTCTATGCTACACACATCCAAAGTCACACTGTCCTTCCTGGGCCACTAACCAAAGGTAATGTAGTAGCTGACTCTCTTGTTTTCTCAGCTTTTCAGGAAGCATCTGATTTTCACTCTCTTACACATGTAAACCAAAAAGGACTTTGACACAAATTCCCTATTACTAAAGAACAAGCAAACTCTATTGTCCACTCCTGCCCTTCTTGTGCTGCCATCAGTCTGTCTACACAACCAGCAGGCATTAACCCTCTAGGTTTAACAGCCAATGAAATATGGCAGATGGATGTCACTCACATCCCTTCATTTGGGAGACAATCTTTTGTTCATGTCAGTATAGATACACATTCTTGCTTTATATGGGCTACAGCCCAAACAGGAGAAACTGCTGCACATGTTATCAGACATCTCCACTCTGCCTTTGCAGTCATGGGAAGGCCCAAAGTTATAAAAACTGATAATGCACCCGCTTATGTTTCCAATAAACTACAATCCTTTAATTTATGGAATATTAAACATTCCACTGACATCCCATATTATCCTCAAGGACAAGGAATTGTGGAGCAGGCTAATCAAATATTAAAATTACAACTTCATAAACAAAAAGGGGGAATACAAAATCCTCCTAAAAAAATATTAGCACAATTATTTATTTTATATTTACTCTTAATTTTTTACTCTTAATTTTTTGAATTATGATGATAAAAACACTGCAGCAGTAGAAAGACATTTTAGTATACAAAAACAAAGTTATGTATATCCTCCGATCTGGTGGAAAGATATCATATCTAATCAATGGCTCCCTGGTAACTTAGTTACCTGGGGAAAAGGATATGCATGTGTACTACCTGACGAGGCAGGCGAGCCCATATGGGTGCCCACTCATTTCATAAAGGTTCGTCATGAGCATGAGGAAAAGATTTGGATTCGAACCAATCCCACCAATCATCAGCTTCGAGGGTCTCACATTGAAGAGCACCCAAATCACAATGCCTGGGATGGACCAAGCAAAGATTCCAACTTGAGGCCAGATAAAGAAGCTGACCAAGAAAGCAGAGGAAGTTCTGGAGAATGAACATCATCCTTTCACTCCTAACAACATGGCAGAAACTATGATGGCACTCATCACGGTAGCCGTAAGTCTTCCGGGGTGTTATGCACAAATAGATAGCTTTACATATTGGGCTTATATACTCAATCCTCCCCTGCTCTGTCCAGTAGAATGGGGAGAAGATATAATACCAATTCATTTAAATGCTTCAAAATGGGTACCTGGAATTTTGGATCCTAGATTGCCACTACTGCCCGAAGAGGAGGGCACAAACATTAATCTTACTTTGGGATATCGAAATAGACCAATATGTATTGGCAATCATTCCAGTTGCCTTATCCCTGATGATCAAAGATGGTTGGTAGACTTTCCGACAAATAATAATCTGACTAAAGTTCAATTACATTTACTCTCAACTAAAGGATTCCAAGTCAATGAATATCGGAGTCCTAGCTATAACAAAGCATCACCCCCTCTTCCCAAATGCAAACTGACACAAATGTGGTCTGATGAAGGAATTTGCCCTTTATGGGAGGATTGTTGAGCTTCTTTTCCCAGTGTCATTATTAATGATTCCTACGGAATTGTATGGGACTGGTCCCCTAAGGGGATGGCAGTCACCAGTTGCACTGGGAGACCCTGCTCCTCCCATCAGAATCTAAAATGGCACGGTTTTGATGACCTCATTTTACCACAAACCTTAACTTCAGGAGATGCACCTCTGGTCTGGTATGAACAAGGACTTTCAGCGCCATCCCCTTTTACTGATTATCATAAAGGACAAAAGAATTTATGAAAGGTCACCACTGCTTTAAATCAACTGAGTTTGGATTGGCTCTTACATTTATCAGTCTGATAACTATGCATTTTCCTTTTTCCTAATGAAAGAAGAATGGGTAAGAGCTTGTGTTAGAGATCCCTATGTTTTTGTCATTGGAGAAATGACTTTTGATCATAATATAAGAGAAATATATTGTCCCAAGTTTAAAATGTTCACCTGTGTGAACAAGAATGTTTACATAGATGATTCTATTATTCTCATAACTAGAAGAAGAATAGGCATCTGGTCACTGGTGAAACACCACCATGTTTGGGAAAGCTCTCCAGATGTGCATGTACTTTTAACAGTTTTGAAGGACTGGGTCCATAGAACAAACAAGATTTATTGGGCTGCTTATAGCAGCTATTTTAGAAATTATAGCCATTACTGCTACAGCTACCACTGCAGGAGTAGCTTTATATCAGACTATATAAACTACACAATTTGTACAAAAGTGGCATGAGAATTCTAGCAAAGCTTGGAATCAACAAACAATCATAGATCAAAAATTGGATGAAAGAATCTCTGATTTAGAATCAGCCATAATATGTATACAAGACAATCTTCAAAATATAAAGCTTAAGCTTCACCTTTTATGTGATTGGAATGTTTCTTCCTTCTGTGTTACTCCTTACACCTGTAATGAATCAGAAATGTCATGGAACAAGATTCACCGTCATATTACCAGTAATTATGGTGATAATTTAACTTTAGATATTAAACAACTTCAGAATACTATCCAAGGTATTACTCACCAATCATTACAATCAGTTCCAGGAGTGAGTTTTGCACAAAGGATTAATGATATTCTGTCTGATCTAAATCCTTTCTTTTCCCCAAATACGTTTATTTTATTTTTTCAGTGTTAAAAGATTAATTGTTCATGCACCACACCTAGTCCTCCATGCAATATGTGCCTTTCTCAATACTCATCACTAGGCTCACCCAACCCCCCACTCCCTCCCCTCCAAAACCCTCAGTTTGTTGCTCAGAGTTCACAGTCTCTCATGGTTCATCTCACCCTCTTATTTCCCCCCATTCCTCCTTCCCTTCCTTCTCACAATGCCCTCAATGTTTTTCTTTATGCTCAGCACGTAAGTGATCTAAATCCTTTCACCTGGTGGTGGGTATTGAGGAAGGCACGTATTGCATGGAGCACTGGGTGTGGTGCATGAACAATAAATCTTGTAACACTGAAAAATTAAATAAACATTTTTGGGAAACAAATAAAATAAAATAATAAAGTAATAAAATATTTAAAAATAATTAATTTAAAAAACCCTTTCACTTGGATCAAACAAACTGGTCTTGGCATTATAGGTGGAATGATTATTCTTTTTATTGCTTTAATCTTTTTATGCTCAGTCCTCAGATGCACAGGAAAATCCTTCCAGGGACTGATGGATTGAGAAGTTGCCAGGTCGACTTTTCTGCTTCTACACAAACAAAAAGGGGGAAATGTAACCGTCCCTCAAAACAATGTATTACTTAAAATATAACCTATGAGGAAATGTATCAGTCTGGCAAGCATGCTTAGATATAGTCTTAAGAAAAACATGTACTGACAACAGGCCGCTAGGGGAGAGGATGAGATATGTCCTCGAAGCCCAGCAGCTGGGAATGCCCAGCCCACTCAAGGCAGAACACCACCTGCTTCACTTTCCCGTTATCTCCCTTTCCCCAGAGACCACCTATGGCTAATTTGATGATCACTTTGAATGTGCTTGCCCAATTATAAACTTTATACTGTTTGACCAGATATGTTTTGCCTTTCTTCTTACTTATCTACAAGACTCACAGTCAGTGTATAATCTACTTTAACTTCTTTGTTAGTGGTTATCTACTTTCTAATAAATATGAGACTGAGGAGTTGTTCGGGGCAACAGTCTTCTCTGCTGTTGACCCCTGCTCCCTTTCTCTTGCAGCTGACTTCTTTGTGCCTCATTCTTCTCCCATCAGGAGGTGGCAAAAACCCACAGCGAATATCATTCTCAATGGGGAAAAGCTGAGAGCCTTCTCTTTGAGATCAGGAACATGACAAGGTTACCCACTCTTGCCACTGTTGTTCAACATAGTACTAGAAGTCCTAGCAACAGCAATCAGACAACAAAAAGAAATAAAAGGTATTCAAAGTGGCAAAGAAAAAGTCAAACTCTCCCTTCACAGATGACATGATACTTTTTATGGAAAACCCAAAAGACTCCATCCCCAAACTACTAGAGCTCATACAGCAATTCAGTAATATGGCAGGATACAAAATCAATGCACAGAAATCAGTTGCTTTCTTATACACTAACAATGAAAATATGGAAAGGGAACTTAGAATCAATTCCATTTACTGTAGCACCAAGAACCATAAAATAACTGGGAATAAGCCTAACCAAAGAGGTAAAGGATTTGTAATCTAGGAACTACAGAACACTCATAAAAAGACTTAAATAATTCATAAAATAAGAAAATAGTTGAAAAAGGAAAAAAAATAAAACTGAATTTGTAAAGAATAATAAGAAAAAAAACACTCATGCTATATATATATACTTCTTTTCCCAAGAGCTGGAGTTTTGTATTTCTGTATGATTGGTAACCTTAGTATTAGCCAGAAGTTTCTGCTAGTCTTCTGGAAGAGGGAATTGTTGTATTGATTTTCAGGTGTGGTTGATTTTCAGCCACCTTGCTAGGGTTCCAGGCTCAGTGTAAGCTGCTCTGAAGCTAGTGTGGGGGTTGAAGATGGTAGTGCCTCAATCTCTAGCCCTAGAGCTCAAAGTTCATAGCCCCCATTCTTCAGTGAGCCTTATCAGAAAAGCACTCAATCACTCTTGTCTCTCTGTTTTCTGTCCAAACTCTGTGTTCACCCAGCCTGTGACTGGGCATAAACATTACAGACTCTTTGGGTGTACACTCACGCCACTCCTGTCAGGGGAGGGAGGGAGTCGGGGCAGTTCTGCCTCTTACTGGCCCCCTGCTCAGACGGCAGTAGCCTGACCGTGCAGCATTTCACATGGCAACACCAAGAAGAAAGCCAGTGCTTGGTCTCTCTTTGCAACCAGCTTCCCTGCTCTATTGCTTTGGAACTCTGCTGCACTCAAGAATCCCCTGTTTTTTTTGTGTGCCCCCAGGGATCCTGAGGCCATGCTGTTCCACCTGGGATTCTGCCCTGCTTCACCTACTGAGCACTATACAGGCAAATGTCTAAAAGTTCCAATTTTGTGTTCTGCTGCTTATAACACTTTCTGGTACCTGGCTTAAGGTACCACCGTGGTTTATCTTCAATACATTACTTTGGGTTTATGTCTCTGCACCTCCTACTTTGCAAAAACACATCACTTTTCTCTTAATAGAATTGTAGTAGTTATTTTCTCAGATCTCCAGTTGATTTTACAGGTATTCGGAATGATTTGATGACTATCTAGCTGATTTCCAGGGACTAGACAAAATTAGGGTCCCCTTATTCTCCCCCATGTTACCTTTCCATAAAAACTTAAGCTATGTGTAACACACAGCGATTTGGTAAAGTATACCTTTTTGAACAGGATGAAACAAATACTTTTTCCTTCCACTTGGTCCCTACAGAATTTGAATCTCAGTAATTATTCTTATATTTATGGAAAATAGTTATTTTCATTAGTTCAATAAAACATATTGTTACAGGCAACAGTTGGAAACATTGTTTATATTACTAAGGCTTTGGCTGGGATTTGTATTTAAGAATGAAGTACATGAAATTCGATATGGTCTAGGATCTTTAGGAACTAAGGTTGACTTTAGAGGCCAGCACTTAAAAGTCCCCCTTTCTTTTTTTTTAAGATTTTATTTATTTACTTGACAGAGGGAAAGAGAGAGAGAGATCACAAATAGGCAGAGAGGCAGGCAGAGAGAAAGGGAAACAGGCTCCCTGCTCAGCAGACAACCCAATGCAGGGCTTGATCCCAGTACCCCGAGATCATGACCTGACCCAAGGCAGAGGCTTTAACCCACTGAGCTACCCAGGAGCCCCTAAGAGTCCCCCTTTCAACTCTTCTATTTGACTTGGGCAAAAGACCAATAAATTGAAAAAAAATGACAACAGATTATCGCAAGATTAACATAAGAATGACTCTAACTATAGCTGCTGTACCAGGTGTATTTTATTTATATAGCAAATTCACAGTTAACCGGGTACCAGGTATGTAGCTATTGATCTGACAAATATCTTTTCCTGCATGCCTCATCACATTGCCTACCAGAAGCAGTTTCCTTATAGTTGACAAAGCCAACTGTGTACCTTCACTGTTCTACCTTAAAGATATAACAACTCTCTGTTTGCAGGATGTTGATCACCTTTCTCTACCACAAGATATTGTACTGATTCATTTCATTGATGATGTTATCCCTACTGGACATAGTGAGAGGAAATAGTAGATACTCTCAAATCAATGGTAAGGCTTCTGTACATCAGAGAGTAGGGAAAAATAAAACTAAACTTCAGGAGCCTTCTATTTCTGTGAAAATTTCTAGGGATCCAGATATATATATATACATATACATATATATGTATATATATATATATATATATATATGCCCAAATACATATATATATATATATATATATATATATATACGTATATATGTATATATATATATATATATTTTGTGGGTTTTCTTTCTTTCTTTCTTTATTTTTTTTCAGTGTTACAAGATTTATTGTTTTGCACTACACACAGTGCTCCATGCAATATGTGCCCTCCTCAATACCCACCACCAGGCTCGCCCAACCCCCACCCCGCTCCCCTCCAAAACACTCAGTTTGTTGCTCATAGTCCACAGTCTCTCATGGTTCATCTCCCCCTCTGGTTTCCCCCCATACACCCCTCCCTTCCTTCTCATAATGCCATCCATGTTTTTCTTTATGCTCAGCACGTAAGTGGGACCATAAGGTAATTGGTTC
>JAQQSY010000246.1:0-23774 GCA_028646535.1 Procyon lotor | reverse complement strand
CCTTAGATATTCTAAGGCCCAGGGGATCTGAAAATTCCATACCTCTATTGTCATCTTTTAATTCCAATTCTTTCCCAAATCTAGAAAGACTGACATCCTCCTAATTCCAAACATTCGGTTCATCTCTATTAATTAAAGGCCATATTTCCCCAAAGATCTTCTTGCTGATTTGAAATGAAGTGGCTTGTCTATCCCTCTTCTGAACTTCTCTTTTACTGAAATATGGCACAATCCCCTCTTTCTCTGGGCCACCAAGATTGGTGACATAAATCTGTCATGATCACAAATAGCTTATATACTCTCCAGGAATGAGAAATTGTTTCTCATTCCCCCATAGTTCCCAGCATTCAGTAGATATCCAATAAATGTTTGTTAAATGACCAGAAATTTGCCTGCTGTTCAGATCAAATAAAATTAGTTCAAAACTGATTTCTTAAACATACTTTTAGATTTACCAGGATTATTACTAAACTATTTTATTCTAATGAATGCCTATACCATGGCATTTTTGAGAAAACATTAGACTCCATTTTATCCAAAGTAACTGTAGGAACATTTTCAGCACCTCAAGCATCTCTCAAGGAGCCATGACCAATGCAATAAGGCCAGTCAAGAGAAAAATAAAAATATCAAAACTTACAGTCACCACTAACTCTATGGGAACCTCAGACCACATTTTTTTAAAGAATTGATTTTGGAAACATAACATGATAGAATTTCTCAGTTAAATGTTTTCAGCTTCAAACATCCCCAAGATTTAACAGAAGTCCTCCAAAAGGAACAATACCATAGCTGGGGTCTCCGGTGGGTGTACTGAATGTTGGGACAGGCTACCCCGGTCCTCCCTGTAGGCCAAAGCAGTGTATTCCTCCAGGGGCCATAAGCATTGGCTTCGGGCAGTTCTCAGCCACATCTCCTCCCAGGAATTGCCATCAGCCAGAGGGAGCCTAGCCCATGATCACATCTCATCCCCAAGGGCCAGTCTAGATCCAACTCCTGCTGGACATGAAAGTACTGCCCAACAGATAAAACTCTGAAGGTCCATCCAGCTCCCAAACTCCTTGGGGGACGAGGTTCTGTTGTCATCATACCAGAATTCAACTTCTCTTTATACCCTTCTGGCTTCCCTCAATCCTGCATAGCATGACCCACTCACTACACCACCTGTACATACATCCAAGTATCAATTTTTTTTCCAGGGAACCCAGCCTAAGTGGGGAAATGAGCGTTAAGTAAATAATGCATAAATGTACTTTAGACAATTAAGTCTTTAAATTGCTTTCCCCTACACCGTACAAAGGGAATAATTTTACAGTAACTACTGGAAAGAGATGATTCTATAAATGTTTATTATGAGGATTTTCATATATTTTTATACTGAATTATAATGGACATACACATTTCTATTAGTATACATGACAGTGATTTGATATTTTTGTATGTTATGAAATGATTCCCACAATAAGTCTAGTCACTATCTGTCACCACAAAGTTATTATATTATTTTTGGCCATATTCCCTATGCTGTATGTTACATCCCCGTGACTTGTTTATTTCATAACCGGAAGTGTGTACCTCTCAATTATCTTCGCCTATTTCATCTGCTGCCCCCACACACTCACCACTATGGTAACCCAGTTTGCTTCCTGTGTCTCTGAGCTCCTTTTCGCTTTATTTTGAGTGGTATTTTAATTTCCAATTCATGACTCACACTACCGAAGCACAAGCTTCGGAAATGTCCACTGGTCAAATACACACACACACACACACACACACACAACCATCAAACAAATGGAGGGACATCTAGTCAAATTCTGAAACACTTAAATAGTGGTATTAAATCACTCCAGGTATCCCAACATCTACAATGGTGCTAGCAGTTTCTTTATGTACAAACACACATACATACACATGCACATACACTCATGCACCACAAAGGAAATGCAAACAGGAAAAGTGTTTTTACTAAAAGCAAAGCTATCATGGAAATGTGAGGGGACTTAAGACACGACTCATTTCCTTAGGTTCCACACTCTCTCCTTTACTTCTCTGGGCTGTCTTCTACTCACTAACCATCATCACTCAGGCCCTTCTCACAGATAAATGCTCTTTACCACTTCCAGGCTATCATCCTCCACTTAAATGGGAGTAAGATGCATGACTATTTAAAATGCATATATAGGGGCGCCTGGGTGGCTCAGTGGATTAAAGCCTCTGCCTTCAGCTCAGGTGATGATCTCAGGGTCCTGGGATCAAGCCCTGCATCAGGCTCTCTGCTCAGCAGGGAGCCTGCTTCCCCCACCCGCTCTCTGCCTGCTTCTGATCTCTGTCAAATAAATAAATAAAATCTAAAAAAAAAATAACAATTATAGATCTATTCAAGTAACTCTAATTTATTGAGCAAAACACTAGAATGAAATGGTAGAAAAACTAAATTTATGATCCCACTGCACTGTTGCCGCTACCTGTCCTTATTGTAGCAGGTGAGTTGTGATGTTATGACACAAAAGGTCAGGAGTTCAGAAAGATCAGAGGGAAGCTTACATGAGGAGGCATGATTTGTACGGAAAAAAATGTTCATCCTATGTGAAGGCACTGAAATGCTGCTTGATCGCTCCTGTGTCACTTACAACATTTAACAATAAGCTCAGCTTGGAGAACATCACCATGTGTCTCAACTCGCTGCCTGTTCTCTTACATTAAACTGTGGAAAACCAAAAGAGAAGACTGGCAGAGGAGAAAGGACATAATACTACGTTGTCTTGGATTTAACTTTAAAAATGACAACCCAGGGATGAAAGCAATAGTGCAGTGTTGTGAACACACAGACTATCTTCCCGTTACAGCCGGGGCTGAGGACAAAGCTGTTGTTCCTGATCAGCCTGAGATGAATCTAGATAAATGACGCGGAGGCTGCTGGGATTCAGAGATTGATCCTTCCATCGCACAGGGTACCCTCCAAGCACAGTTACATAAACACACGCGTACGCACACGCGCAATGCCCCCAACCAAAACAAAGACCCCAACATCTCACACTAGCGGGCAGTGAATCAGGTGATACCAGGCAGAGAATGACCGGCATACAGTATGTTGCGTGTTGTTGCAGTAATTCCCTCTCAATAATGCTCTACCAAAACCTTAAATGTAAATCCCCAGGAGGTTATCAGTCTCCAACAGTGTGGTAGAGACGGGATTGATCACAACTGGGCTGAAAATATCACAAGTGTGTGGTCATGAGCTGTACACTTGTGTCCAAGTGGGACTCCGGGACACTCGGATTCGGTCTTTGTGTTCTCTGTCAGTTCTAGTTTATAGTTCCATAAACTCTGACCTCCCGGCTTGATGATTTTTAGAGGGAAACACTGATGAATTTGTTCTGGTTTCTACTCCTTCTAATTTAACCTTTTGACATTTGGCAAAAGAAGTTAGTAGAGGGGAGGTGTGAGGGTTCCCCTTTCTCCACATCCTCGCAGCATCTGTTGTTTCCTAACTTGTTAATTATAGTCATCCTGACCAGTGTGAGGTGGCACCCACTCTGGAGAACAGTGTGGAGGTTCCTCAAAAAGTTGGAAATAGAGCTACCCTATGACCCAGCAATTGCACTACTGGGTATTTACCCCAAAGATACAAATGTAGTGATCCGAAGGAGCACCTGCACCCCAATGTTTAAGCAGCAATGTCCACAAAAGACAAAGTATGGAAAAAGCCCAGATGTCCATTGACAGACAGATGAATGGATACAGGAGATGTGGTATATACACACAATGGAATATTAAGCTGCCATCAAAAAACGAAATCTTGCCATTTGCAACAACATGGGCGGAACTAGAGAGTATTGTGCTAAGTGAGATAAGTCAATCAGAGAAAGACAATTGTCATATGATCTTATTCATATGTGGAATTTAAGAACCAAGGCAGAGGATTCTAAAGGAAGAGACAAAAAAATGAAACAAAACGAAATCAAGAGGGAGATAAACCATAAGAGACTCTTAATCTTAGGAAACAAACCGAAGGTTGCTGGAGGGGCGGGTGGGAAGAGGGGGTAAATGGTGATGGACTTTGGGGAGGGTATGTGTTGTACCGACCACTGGGGACTACAGAGGACTGATGAATCACAGACCTGTACCCATGAAACAAATAATACATTATACATTAATTAGTTGAATTTAAATTTTTTGAAAAATGGTAAAAAAAAAATTTTTAACAATTAGAAAAAAATTTTTTTAAAAATCACCAAGAAAGAAGGAGGGTGTGACTCATGTATTAGTAAGCACTGAGCTAGGGTCATAATCTAAAACACAATACCTCTAAGAGCCTGAGATCCATACAGTTTGTCATCATCGGCACCCTTTCCGCACCCATACACCATGACTGGCTTAGCAGCCTGCTGGCCGGCCTCCCTGCCTCCATTCCCCTCCACCCAAACTTCCAACTCACCCTGCACGTTTTCATAGCCCTCACTTCCTTGTACCAGAATTTCCTGTTTGCCCTGTTGTGTTTTTCCCCAGGACAAGACTTCTTGAGGGAAGAAATTGCACATCACACGCTTTTGCATTGCTAAATACCATACTGTATTACAGTATGGTGTTTACATACAGTAATACCATACTGTCTGAGGCACAAAGAGGCAGTTTCTTCAAGCTTTGGGCAGTGGCTGGGCAGTTAAGACCTAGACGGAGAGCTGGGATGGGGGGCACCTGGGGACCCAGCAAGGGACAAGAGTGAGTCAGGGGATCCACCATAAGTCTGCACCCACTGGGGAAGAGTTTCCCTGAGATTTACATCTGAACCTTAAAACCCATCTTGGATTTGAATAGAAATTACACTAATTTGACAAATGTGCCAAGGAGCGGTTTGCTAATAGTAACTTTCCTTTTGTAGGAACTGATGTGTCTACTGTCTGAAATGTTTGCACAGTCAATAGGTTGGTTCCAAGAGTAAAGTGAGAACAGTTGCGTTGCTTCCTTTGCTTGGAGCCGGTTCCATCTCAGAACCCAGGGACTCAGTGTCTTTAAGTGGCCCCCTGGATACAGAAGGCCCTACAATAGTCTCTTGTCCCTGCCAAGGCTGCACAAAACCATTCCGATCTGACATGCGTTTAACACAAATAAACATATCTACTGATTTCATATAAAGTGTAAGTGGATGGTAATTCATTCGTGTTTATTTTTCCACCACAACATAGGCATTTTAGAAGCAGTTTTGGTGCCTTAATTCTAACTTCAGCCCTGCCAACTTGGTTTCCAACCCCACATCTGCCACACTCTCATATACCTCCACCCACCCATCCTGAACCACACGGAATGTCCAGAGTACTGTCTGGTATCATTCACTTCTCAGCCTCGAGCACCTTTCTCTGTTTAATTACGCTCAGCTCAACCACTGTGTCCCTGCCAATGACTAAGTGGGCTTAGCCCACATTCCCCGTGCACGGCCACACCTGGGATTCTATGTTTATGGTAGTGTTTTTCACAGTGTATTGCGCTTACCATCTGCTCGTCTTGTATGTCCAGTAGGACCTAAGATCTTGATGCTCAGAACTGTGCTTTCTTATTTTGGTCTTTCCAGCACTTGGCAGCACTGAGTGTGCACACAAATATTTACTGAATAAATGACGGAGTAGTACAAAGTAATAATTAAGGTGGACACTTAACTCGGAAGGGCCTGATGCCAGGTGATGCCACAAGTCCCTTTCGTGGCCCATCCCTTCCACCAACATCTAAAGGTTGACCTTACCTCTCAACCCACAAAACTCACATTACTCCTTGTTAACGAAACACCCCACTTGGCTCAGATTCACTGTGTCAAATAGTGTAGAACTGATCTATTTTTGTTTGTTTGCTTTCTGGGCTTCTTACCAATCAGTGAGAGACAGTAAAGGCTTAAGTAATAATATACGAAAACTTTTTTTTTTTTAATTTCTTGTCTAATTGCTTCAGGTGGGCAAGGCTTGCCTCTTCCATAATTAGGTACGTATTATATACCAGAGACCAGATGTGATTCTTCTATTTTCTTCTATTTGGTCCCACTTGTATCTAGCACAGTGCTGGGCACAGGGTAAATTCCAAAATTGAGTAGCTGCATGGGTCTGGGGATCAGGAACACCTAGGCACACTGGAATCTGTTTTTTCTCGGCACATTTAACAGACCCCGAATTCCAGACTGCCAGCCTATCTCCGGGAGCATACCCTGAGTGATGTGGCCATCTGGAAATGCAGTTTTTAATTTCTCTGTGCAGTGGAGGTGAAATGAAAGTTCAGATGCAGAATTAAATGTTTTTAATTTCATAGAGGCTCTTAAATATTTAAATTTGAATTAATCTGATATTTGTGTAGTGAGCAGCAGGCTGCTGAAACTGGGGAAATGAGCCCTGGTTTCTATCTCAGCTCCATTTTGTCTCTGACTTCCCTGCGTGGGAGCTCAGAGAATAACCCAGGATCTTAAAGAATGTCCCCATACTCGAGGCAAATTTTCCCATTCCATACAGTTAATACAAGAATTTGCAGATTATTATGTGGCTAACTCTTCCACCCATATAGCAATAAGGAGAGTTTTGAGATCCAGAGAGTAAGATGGCAGAAACACGTGGTGATGCCCTCCAGGATCAAGCAAACTTGGAGAAAGAAGGGTTTTTCTTGCTCCTCCCGCACGCATAACGGTGGAGTCCTTTGCCCTGAATCTGATCTGCTACCAAGCAAGCCTGCTGTCAAAAGCTTAGGCATGCATGCCCTGTGTTCTTCATGCCTCAGAACCTTGGCTTCCCTACTTTCTTCTCTGTGGAAATGCTCTCCTGGAATGTTCTTCCCTTCTCGATTCCCTGAGCAGCACCCACTCCGCCTTCAAGGCTTTGTTCCTTGTGAGCTCTTACAGCCATCTCCCCCTCCTGGAGGAGGCCCCTCCCAGAACAAAGAGCTGGTTAACTGTGTGGCAGTAATGTTTTGCTATTAACTATAACTGCTATTTTTTTAAGTTTCCCTATCATCTTTTTGAGTCAGGAGCTCTTTCAGATTCATTTCCCAGTCTCGTGCCTGGCACATAGTAGGTGCTCAGTGACCGCTAAAGTGAACAACAGAAAATTTCCCGGTTTATCTTTAATGTCTTTTCTTCCCCACCAGTTTTCTTCTCATTAGAATCTCTGTCTTTAGGGTCCAGTAATTGAGTGTTTTGGTCTGTCAAGATCTCCAGCACACATGACCCTGGCACTGACTCCTGGTCCTGGCTCATCTTCTCACACGTGTTCTCATCACACTCACAGTAAGAAAAGGAATGCTCCCCTTGTTCACAGCCCTGATTCGGTAGATGACCCAGAAATAGGAGTCTCACAGGTTACCCTGGCCGTTAGTGACCCTACTCAATACAGAGCCCGGTTCTAACGCATTCAATTCCCAACTCTTCATACTTTCCATGTCCTTTTTCCTGGGTCCTGTTTCTCAAGATGGGCTGAAGTACTCAATATATAACGTTCTAATTCTTGAAATGAGCTGGACTAATCCTAAAGAAATAATGCCTCTTTAATAGTGGAAATATCAGGAATCATAACAATATCAAAGTAGATGATGATGCCCTCACATCACGGGAAGTAGGCAAATTCCTACTTTGTACTTAATCTCATTCTGTGTTTACTGAGCTCTTGAGAAAGATGGATGGCAAAGACTTTGGGCTTCACTGGTGAAGTTAAAGACTGAGAACAACAGATTTTGAAAAGGAGCCAGTGACTTGTGAAAATATCCTGAAGTGCCAAAGGAGATCTTTTAATCAACAGAGACCTAAAAATAACTTCTGAAGATGGTAGTATTTGGTTTCAACAATTTGAGGGCAGGAAGATGTCAGAAATGCTAGCCAAGTCTAGGAATGATAAAGGAGAATTTCAAAAAGTGACAAAACTTTTGTCCAATGAGCACCAAGGAAATCAGGATAGAACACCTGAAACTAAAAGTCTATTTTTTTAATCTTGCTGTTGATATGACCAGTTTGCAAAGAATAAAGCCAAGAGTATTTTTCTCATTGTCTTGGAAGGCAATTCTTCCAAGAGGTTTTTTGAGGGGAAGCGTTGTTTGTTTTTTGGCAGAATTTCACTTCTGGATCTACTTTGTCATTAATAGGATGGCCATCATCCAGGGACTGTCATCAGAGGAAAGGATCCCATGCTGGGATCCAAAAGCACGTTTGCTTCAACTTCAGAATCTGGTGAGGGGCAAGAGTAGAACAGTGGCAAGACTTACACCAGCTGTGCTGGACTGATGTTCCCATATTTACTAACCTGTGTAAAATACTTTATGAAAACAGCTTGTGTGTAAATTATTTTTGAGGAGATTATCTTCCCTGGACTGGCACATCTGCATTAAGGACAAAAGTCATGAATGCTTTTGTAGATTGCGAAAGGGCCCTAGACTTCCTTTTTCCCTTTTATCCATAAGGGGAGTCTCCTTCCCTGCTTCTTCAATCTGGGGGGCCCTTGTGACTTTCTTTGGCCAATAGAATGCATCAAAACCATTGCATGACTTCCAAACCTGGGCCTCAAGAGACTTCTCTGTTGTACTACTCTGTGAACACGTGCAGGTTAGCCTACTGGTTGATAGAAGACTGCATGAAAAGAGGCCCCAGCCATTCCCGATATTCCATCCATCTCTGCTGGGAGGGTTCAGAGGCACGAGGCATAGTAAGTACTTGTTTTAAGCCACCAAGTTTTGAGATAGTCTGTTATCAGCAAAAGCTGTATGATATAGATGCCTTAGTTTGAACTTCTTAGTTGATTCCTAGATGGGGTCTAATGTCTAGCTTGATGTATAGGTGTTCCTAATAACTTCTTTCAATTGGACATTTTTATTTATTTGAGATTTTTCTGGGATGAGAACAGTTACCTGTCCATGTAAGCACTCTCAGCAGGAACGGGCTCCTGCAGGAGCAAGAATGGATGGACAACGAATCCCTTCCCCATCAAACTGGTTTCCTCCTAGAGGACCAGGACATTAGCTTCCAAATCACACAACTTTTCAAATGAACAAAGAGGTTGTTTAATGAAATCTATTCCTAGGAGTGATGACCCTTCTGGGACACTGGACTCATTTTGGTTCAAATTCCAAATTGGTTCTGGTTCAAGGCAGGAATATACCCCTGGAGATTATATTCTTCCCAAGTCAATTTTGTGCACAATGCTTGCACATTAAGATCATGGAACACCTCAGTGTTAGTCCAAATATATTTTTATTTTAAGAGGACTCCTTAGAAATAAAGTTAGATAATGACCACTACTTGGTATTTTTGCAGAACTTATTCTAGCTGAGACCAGATGGGGCAGAGTAAATCATATGATGGCACCCACAGTGCTAGCCAGGCGGTCCTGGATTGATGAGTGGCAATCAGTGGAAAAGTAGTTTTGGTCTAGAAACACTACAATAGATTTAGTGATCTATGAAACAATTATTTAAATAAGAACATGTGAACAACTTAGCATATGGCTAGAGAGAAGTGGGGAAACTCTCAATTCCCTTCTCTCATTTTTTTCAATTATTATTTGAAAACTATTTTGCTTAAGGCTAAGCATTTGTAGAGTTTTAATCCAACTGTTCTGATTTATACTAGTGTAACACTGTGTCCTTTTATGAAGTACTGAATATGGGTTAACCAGTTAGGTTTCTGTGTGTATTTGATGGCTTTTTCTCTGATATGCTTTCAAAACCACTCCAGCGCAAAGATTTTTAATCTGTTAGGTTGGGCATTTAAAAAAGAAAGAACTCCCTTCATACTCTCAGAATCTCTGATTTATCCTTGGATCACAGCTTCCTATTTTATTCATTCATGAAAAATGTTCCGAGAAAGCTGCTGGATGGGCTTGATTTTCAGAAATCCCAAGAACAGTATCGATAAATATCAGTCATAATTATCCATTGCATCCCAGGGATTAGCACTGCGTTTCAGGAGACATCTTCCCTGATAAACCTGAGAGGTCTATTGAGAAGGTAAATGAGGTACGCACTTGCAGGAAGGATTGTGGATTCAAGACTGTTGTCTGTCAGACAGTGTCCCAGACCTTCCACATACCTTACACCTCATTTCACCATCACCACATCTCTGTCAGGGAGGAACAGGGTTCTATCCTGCCTTATGGGTAAAGAATCAGAGACTCTGAGAAGGCGGGTCAGTTTCCCAGGGCCTAAGAGCACATCAAGAACAGAGGTAGGTTCACCATGCCCACCCCAAGACCCCACCTCATTCAGACCATCATCATCTCTCAACTGAACCACTGGGATCAAGCCTGCTTTCATCTTACCCCCCAAAGTTCATTCTCTCATGGTAGCCAGTGATATTCTCAAGGCACAAGTGGTATGGGATCATCCTGATAAACAATACCCTTCAGTGGTTTCCCACTAACCACAGAATACAACCCAATGTCAACCCCCATGGTCTGTGGGGACCCCCATCACCTCCTGGCTCTGCCTCTTCTATGGTAATCCTCCTCATGACACTGACCTTTTTAAAAGCACTTACACAGCTTCATTCTCTCTCTTGGCTATTTCTACTCACTGTTTTCAGTGCCTGGAACATTTCCCCCTCAGTCTTCATGTGGCTGTCTGCCTCTCTTTACTTCTATGTCCCCTTCAGTCTCAACCCCATTTCCTATGTTATTTTTTATAACACAATTTGATATGTAAAGAGCATTATTAATTTTCCCCTAGTAAAATATAAGCTCCAACTCTTACTCTGACACTTAAAACAGTGTCTAGTGCAAAGAAAATGCTAAGGAGAATTGTTTTATAAAGGACATAATTGATCTAAGCATGTAGAAAGTGAGGTAAAGCCTTTCCATCCATCCATTTCTTCTTCTATTTATCACTTAAACACACAAACCAAAAACACACGAAGTGAGTCCTTTAAAAACATTCCTCCTAATAACAGAGTACACAGAAGAAAACCCTGTTCATAAAATACTTTCTCCATGAAAAAAAAAAAGGCAGAAAGCATGAGTTTGTAATGTAGAAGCCCCCTAGCTCTGTACCTAAAACTGCAGGTTTCGGCATCAGGCCCACTGGGTAATGGCTGCCTGACTCTCCTACTCACAAGCTGTGACCTTGGAAGCACCATGTCATTTCTCTCTGGCTCAATTTCTTCACCTGAAAAAATGTGGATCTCAAGAGTATGGACCTCACAGGCTTTCTATAGAAAATAAATTTGTGCATATTAGTAGCACACTGATAAACCAGCTTTGTAGAAAACAAATCAACCATCCCCCAAATCCTGACTTAGTAATGTTTACCAATTTCCATGGTATAAGTACCATGGCTGATTTTAAGCTAACAATGGTTTCACAACTGGCTTGTAAAAATTCCTGAATATTCCAAAAATACCTCCCATTATCCTCTATGAGACAGTTCCAACCCACCATTGATGATGCTTAACTAGTAAGCAATAGGATATAGTTTAATAAAAAGGCAAACTAATAAAAACAAGATAATGAAACCAACACAGTATACAATATTAAATACAAAGAGTTTTCACCTCAATCATTAGCCATGTACATTTGCACGTGTACGAGCCAAGAGTATGACAATAATGATTTCAGGAATCATATCAAACCCTTCATGAGTATTCTTAACCTGTCCTACCCCTTAAGGTTCCCAATTTTGCCTCTTTCTTCCCATTTCCCAGTCACTATCACGATCTTCAGAGTTGGCTTTTTTTCCTTCCTGCCTTTGAGGCTTATCTTCCTTTAAAGACTTTTGTTTAGTATTCTGCTCTTCTCTGTATCAGACTGGCCCCTCCAATGTACTTGATTCACATACACTGGATCCAACTCTCAGCTCATGGTTAGCCCCCAGCACTCACAGCCAGGACCTCCTAGTTTCTCTTGGGAAGAAAAGTGACACCTGCTAGGCCGTCAGACCCACTCAGAGTATAGTCACAACTGTCTACTGGTACTAGGTCCCTTGACTCTATGTACCCTATCTCTCCTTTCTTCACCTTTGACTTGCTTAGCACCCTCTTTCCAACTGTCCCCAACTAACTATACCTTATTCTTCATTCCTGTGTGAGACCCCAATATGTTGAGGAGGGCTTTCCTCCTTACACAAAGGCTCACGTAGCTGACCTACTGACACCTCGTATTGTGCCTCATGGGCTGCAATGTAAATTCTTGGTTCCTCATCTATACAGGTCCACTACACTTAAGATCCTTGTTGGCAGAAATTCTGCCCTATGTAGCATTTTCTTCCCAGTGCCCAATAGTGTCTGGCACGAGAAGCTATGCATTAATTTATGTGATTATGGGGCTAACTCTTCTCTTTCATCTCATACTGAGTTCTGCCTCTGAAATCCCTCTGGGCCCTTATTTTAAGTACACAAAATCGAGCAGCTCCAGTGACAAGAGGCCATGGCATGTTGCTCTTGTGAACGGTGACTGGCTGGCTCTCTGGACCTGTGGGCCCCCAGCCAGCTCCCCCATCTTGAGCAACACCTGTGACTCACTCAGCACTGGCTGCAGCCTTGTAAGTTTCCACCAGATTCAAGAGCAGGACACCAGCGGCCCTTTTAGGTTCAATTCTAGCTCACAGTGTAGGAAGAGCTGACCTTATTATTTCTAGTCTACAAGATCACACGTGGCTGATTCAGAACATGAGAATGGCTTTGCTAAAAATCTATTGTTATATATATAAAGGGTTCCCAGTTCAAAGTTCAAGGAACAGTTAATTTTCAGATCTGGGAAAAAAAAGAGTGACTCTCCTAATCCCATCAAGCTCAATATAATTGTGACATTGTTTCCAAGGGCGAGGTATGGAAATGAGCTTAGCAGACAAGGTCTTAACTGCCAAGTTCTACAATTTAGGGAATAATTCAGCTTCTCGGCTCTCCTTGTCTAAACCAGATTTTTTTAAGAGCAAATTAAAGGATTGGGGGCCTTCTGGGCAACACAATGGGCAAGTATGACCCGAATTAGATGGGAAAGCCCTTGCCCACTTACACAAGGTGCGAAGGAAATCGTAATTTTGTTTTTGTTAACCTAAGTTTATGATTAGATTTCTAGTTCATGAGAACTTTTTTTTTTTTTTAAAGATTTTATGTATTTGACAGAGAGAAACACAGAGAGAGAGAGAACACAAGCAGAGGGAATGGTAGCGGGAGAGGCAGGCTTCCTGCCGAGCAGAGAGCCCGATGCGGGGCTCGATCCCAGGACCCTGGGATCATGACCTGGGCTGAAGGCAGCCGCTTAACGACTGAGCCACCCAGGCGCCCCGAGAACTTTTCCTATTAGATCTTTCCCACTGAAGTTGAGCCTTGGGCTCTCCAGCTCACTGGACCGCCTTGCCTTCTGTCTCTGCCTGCTCAGACAGCCCGGTCAGTTCCTCTTCATTCAGAATAAAAGATAAGTTTCAGTACCGGTATCTCCTTTCCAGAATATGCATTTCTCCTTCAAAACCTTAGCCATCATTTCAGTCCTTTCTCCCTGAGCTCCTTTTATATAGTTATGCTTCTCTGTTGTTCCTTCTCTTTGCAGACTTGTGATTTCCCTGATTTATCCGGCAAGGACATGTGTTTCCTTTGAGAAGCCTCTCTCAAGATTGTCAGTTTATTCTTTCTTTTTCTAGCCCTGAGTCGCGTTGCTTTGCCCTTTACCAAATAAGATCTTTCTTCTCCTCTCTAGTTAGGAGTTACTTGTGTCTTCTCTTGAGCTACTGACTCGCTTTCAGTCAGGCCAAGAGAAGCTCCATATGGTTGCACCATAATCTGTTTACATATTGGTCTCCCACAGTAGGTGCCAGGCTCCTTATGGAAAGTTCTGGGCTTCCTTGCCTTTGTGTCCCCATCCTAGCCCCTCATGTGGCACCTAAATTCTCAGTGATCTTGACTGAAACGGGTTGTTCTGTGAAGAGATCTAAACAAATGCTGGCGGCCAGGGGTCCCTGGTGTGTTATGGGATTATGTGATCAAATACGGTAGTACCCCATGCAACAGCAGTAATTTTAAACAAGGATGGAGTTCCTTACGGTATCTCATTCTTCTAGCCTTAAGAACACAAAGTGAATATTAAACCCTATAAGAAATGAAGGAGAGAATTTGACAACTCACAAACATTTACAATATTAAAAAGCAATCAACCCTAAAATAATGGGAATTCTTCAAAGTTTCCACTCACTGGTTCTGTTCAAATATATATCTTGAGTGAACCTTCCAAAGAAGCATACCAAAAATTGATAAATCTATTCTGTAAATTACATCTCAGGCAAAATAACTTACTTCATACAGATAAAAAAAAATGGGGAGAACCATCAGGATTCTGCGATGTTTCTAAGTGTTCATTATTTGTAAGAAAATCCAACTGCTTTATTTTCTTAACAGATAGTAATTCAAAACTGACAATCAAATTTCAGATGACCTTGATCTCTGGAGCATCACAACCTCTGTAGGAAGTTGAAATCTGATATCATTCTAATGCTACTTTCCAGTAATGATTATATTCTTTTTTTTTTTTTTTATCCTACAATTCTTCAGACTGAAGAGGAAAAACACAGTGCACCTGAAGAAAGGTAGCTTGGGAAGAAATAAACATATCATAGAAATTACATGTAATTCCAGTTCTTGGCCTCAGTAGGTACATTCTGAACCTCCTTGTTCACCCTGTGTGTGCCAGATTCCTCAAGGAAAGGGCAAAGATGACCAAACACCACCCCTGTGCTTTAAGAGCTCCTATTTTAGTAATAACAAGCAAGAGACAAACATTCAAAAAGATTAATGCTTATATAAAATATATCCAAATTGTCATGGAAATATGAAAAGAGAGGAAAGCATGTCAAGACTAGAGCACTTGGGAGAGCTTCTATAGAACAGTGACATTTAGCCAGAGAGGTGAAGAAAGACGGAACTGTCTAGGTCCAAGGGCAGAAAAGTGACAAGGAGCTCTCCTGGAAAATCAAAGAAAAAGAGACAACATACAGAGACATGAAGAAACACGAACATTCAAGGAAAGGGAACAATGTAGTGTGGATGGAAGGGGAGATGCACGGAGTGTGGAAGGAATGATAAGGCCAAAATGGGGGTCACGATGATGGTGGCAGTGGTGGTGATGACTGTGAAAGGCCTTATCATGAGGTATAATGGTTCTGCCAGTAAATATTAGACAGGGGAGAGATGCTTAAGATGTGGGATGTAGGGCTAGACCATCATTCTAATCCAGTTAAGAAATGATGAAGGAAAGTAGTGGCCACGGGAAGAGATGGAATGAAAAGAATTTAAGAGAGATTTGGAAATGAAGACAATCCTCCTTGGAACCTGTAGGGGTAAGTTTGCTACCAAGAGAACAGGTATGGAGAGCAGGATGCTCCACAAGAGGGTGACGACATTTGATTAGCCAATGGAAAACATATTGGAAAGAGTTTCTAAGCTGTATTTGAATCTCATCTCTGTCACCATCTGCCTAGATGGATGTTGCGGGTGCCTAATGAATATGTTGGTTAGCAAAAGATAAGTGGTAACTTTGGGTCAATTAATTTGTCTGATCTTTGTTTCTTTTCTGTAAAACTTAATCACAATTCCTAGTACTGAGAGTGAGCAACTCTCCAAGTTCGCTAGGTACTGAGGGATTTCCTGGGATGCTGTTGGTCACCCTCTCACAAATGTGTCCTGGAAAAGTCATTTAGTCTCTCAAACTGATCAGCAAACTCTTATGTCCCTAGAATTTGTGAGATTATACCCCCTACTGATTTGTGAAGGCCATACGGAGCTCTAGAGACACCTGTATTCATCAGAGACATGCTGACAAGGCATGTGAGGCTGTAGGCCAAGCGTGGGCAGCAGTTTGAAGTGGGGATGGATATACAGCGACATGGTGGGTGGAAGGTGAATATGGACTGCAGGGGAAGGAGGGCAGCAGGGAGAACAGAAAACTGTTCACGGACTTACTGATTACTGGATACAGATACTAATTCCTCTGCAGAACTCAACTGATATTAGCATCTAAGTTTTATGTGGAAAATGACTGCAAATAGAAGGCACTAGGAAGCTGAAAATTATTCTATGTTCAATTACTTGTATAGCTTGATTTGAAGCCCTAATCTGCACTTAAAAAATTATTCATGGTACTTATTACATTTATTCTGTTCTAAGATATGGAGTCAATTAGAAAACAGTAATGCTGGTATTTTGAACTTCATTTTCTTTAGGATTCACAATCTTGTCTTTAATACGTAATAACAATAAAAATTATTCATACATTATGTGCATGATAAACCATCTATGCTTTACTAAATGTACATATGGTTGAGTGTTGAGATTCACAATACATATAAAATATGATTCTTTATATGCTAAGAAAACCAAAAACATAAGTGATATGCCACATGATTGCACTCAATTGCATCATGAGTTAAAGAAGATTTTGAGATTTGAAAATAGAGAGGGCATCTGAAAGATAAAGTACTTAAGTGGACAATAAAGTCTGTTAGAAAATGGAGCATATCACCAAAGGGTAAAGATACGAAATTCTAGATAATAAGTCTCAAGTCTGAATTCTCAACACAAGCCATGCTCTCAGATTACATGATAATACATGCATAGCAATTACCTAGATGTGTATTTACCTGAAAAATGGGCCAGGCAAAATATAGAAATACACAACTGTTGCCATTCTAAAAAAGCAAACAAACAACCTCCCCCAAATTTAAAAAGAGATCAAATTATATGAACATTAGAGAATCTGCTGATAAACTGAAAGTTTGCAGTTTTAAGCTTTTTCTGCAAAATACTAATATAATTTCTTCATAATTCCAGAAGTTGTTTACTATTTTTTGCACTTGTTATTTTGAATTGGGATCAAAATGCAGCTGTGAATGGAGGAACCTAGAGTAGTACCAGTAGTACCACATGGCATCTCTAGGTGGCACCAGGTTGGATCCTGATCAGCTGTGGAAGGGCTCCCACATCCAACTCCCTTCTCCATCAGGGCCCTTTGCTATTTTATCTATTAAAAGCAGCCCTCAAGAAATTATCAGAAACTGGTTTGTACTGAAAAGTCAGTAACAATAGCTTCAACTGGTTTTGCATTTTCTAGAACTCATAAAATGAAGCTTAAAGGTTATTGGAATCAGGAACCAGGAACCTGTAACACTTTTTTTTTTCCCAACGAAAGTTAACCTTATATGAGTTTATGTTAGTCCTCATTGTATAATGAAAACGCCCCAGGGAATTGTGGATAGAACTAAGCTGCATGTTGAGTATTATGATAGACCAGGAAACAAAGAAAAGTGAGTAAGGATCTAACAGATATTAGACATTAAACTTAAGTAACAATTTCTCCATATGAAGTCATTTTGTTATCACCCACGCAAGTAAGTTCAGGAGAAAACTTTAGCTGTTGGAGAATATGTGTGTTTTCTAAGGGATGGAGAAAAAAATGATTCAGACACAGCTAAGTTAGAAGAAATGGTTGCAGTGGCCATGATATTTTGTGGTATGTCTGCTGTGAATAAAAACATGTGTTTGGGGGTGCCTGGGGGCTCAGTTGGTTAAGCAGCTGCCTTAGGCTCAGGTCATGATCCCCAAGTCCTGGGTCCTGGGATCTAGCCCCGCCTCGGGCTCCCTGCCCAGTGGGGAGCCTGCTTCTCCTCCCTCTCTGCCTCTCCCCTGCCTGTGCACCCACTCGCTTGCTCTCATTCCAATTTTAGTATATGTACTGCCGAAGCGAGCACTCACTTGCTCTCAAATAAATAAAATCTTTTTAAAAAAATGTGTTTGGTACTTTCTTCCCAGAATTATCACAAGAGACCATTAAGGAAGATCCACTGTGTCCCATTCTACAGATAAGAAAACCAAGAGTAGTATAATTTGCTCAAATGTCACACAGCTAGTAAGTAGAGACAAAATTTAAAACTAGCTTTGAAAAGCTTCAAAGCTATACTCTGTATTCCACTAAGCTAGATAGAATTATTTGGTCAAATATTTTCCAAAGTGTCCTATATGGGCTTGTCTGATTGTACACCTAAGGGTAGAAACTGCTATGCCTTCAGGAAACTTTTGTCTATGAACCTTTGGACCTTGAAACCTAAAACAACTGAAAAATTTCAGCTCAACTCAGACTGATCCTAAATAATTAGGGGGAGCCATTCTTCACACTGTTTCCCAACAGTGTCTCTGTTGGGACACTCTGTCTCTGCGGCATTGTCATGACGACTCTAAGAGGACTCTTATCTCAGTCATGTCAACCACAGGACAGACAATTTAGCAGATTTTACTTATTTAATTCATTTCCATGCTCCTTTTAAATAAGGATGCCACACATGCCTGCTTCCAGTTTATGCCTCATCTATTCTTTATGAATCCTGGGCCTTCGATCTTTCTTCAACTGCTATTAGGGTTGCAGTATCGCTCCACCCAGTCCTACAAGGTCATTTTGATTAGAACGACGCAGGTTCATTACGTGGGTGGCCAGCTAAGCTATAATTGCTCTTTTTGTGTCATGTAATATAATGGGAGCACTGAAAATGTTGTATTGTTTTATAAAAATGCTTCTGGACTTTTCATTTCTCTGTGTTTGTGACTTCCCGCAATGAATTGGCAGGAGACTGAGAAATCTGAAGACCTGAATTACAATAAAAATCCCTACAAATATTGGGTTATAGAACCTTGTGAAAATAACAACAATGATGTCTTCATTCAGTCATTCATTCGTGCATTTTTAAAAAGTGAACAAGTATTTATCTCCTGGGCACTGTGACAGCCCCTGGAGATGAACCAGGGAACAAGACACTGCCTGTGCCCACAGGGAACACAGAGTGCAGAAGGGATACGGACAAATTTAAAAACTCACAATTCAGAAACGTGCTCTCTGAGCACAGAGACCATAGGGACCCTTAGGACAAGCACTCAGTACAATCTTGTATAGTTAGGAGAAAATTCATTTGACTGGATCACACTATATCATTAGTCAGAGATGAGCTTGGAGGAGAAAGCCAGGGACTCTCACAGAGATTACACACAGTGCTGAGGAATTTGGACTTTCTCCAGTGAGAAATGGGGAGCCACTAAAAGGTTTTTTAATCAGGAAAGTGACGTGAACAGTTTTGCATCTTTACTTAGACATCCCAGCCCCATTAAGGAGAATGTAGATACACTCAGTCTTTAGAGATAAAATGCCTTTGAATACAATTATTCCAGAAACAGTAGGGAGGTAAGTAAAATATATCTCAATTAAGGTAAGTGAGGTAAGGATGGAGGGGCAGGCTGCCCAAGGGTAGTCTCAGATCTGGGCTAGGTATAAGGTGAAGACCTTACCTCCCACTGTCTGGGCACACCGAAGGTTGATCACTTTGAGAGAGGACTAAGTGGGTACAAGATAAGGAAAAAGGCAGCTTCAATTGGCAAGAGAAAGTTATTGCTAGGAGGAGAGAGATTATCTACTGCAGTGCATGCTTAAACCCCTATGTTATTATACCTTATGTGACTACATTTCTAAATCCAAAATATGCCTTCAGAATAGATACCTTTCATTGATAGAGTGGGAATTATTTTAAGTTAAAAAGGAAAGACTGGATAAGAGACTCAATCTCAGGAAACAAACTGAGGGTTGCTGGGGGGTGGGGATGGGAGGGATGGGTGGCTGGGTGATGGACACTGTGGAGGGTGTGCTATGGAGAGCGCTGTGAATTGTGTAAGATTCATGAATCTCAGACCTGTACCCCTGAAACAAGTAATATGCTATATATTAATGAAAAATAAATTAAATAAAAAACTATCACATACTTAACTTTCTGATCACATCTCTCTCCCTATATAACCACAAGGGCCACTACCTTAACACGAAGAGCCCGCCCTATTTCCTCTATATCCCTCAAACCCACTCTTTATCTCCTATTTCAGTTACTCAAGCCAAAACCCTGGATCACTCAAACTTTCTCCCTCAACCATGCCTTCACTTTAAGTCCCTGTCATACCAATTCTTACTCACCACCCTAATCTGTCTTCTTTTCTCCACCTCTACAAGATCTGATCATTGTGTCCAAACTGCCATATTTCCATGGTTTTCTAAATAATCTGCTAACTTCTTATTCCTGCCCTCCATACTGCTGCCAGAGGTATCCTTCCAAACCATATTCCTATTCAAGGAGTTACTCTTTTGGAACTCTACCGTGGTTGTGTCCTAACTACAGAATCAAGTGCCACTTGCCCTATTTGATACACAGTGCCTGTCTCCATAGGACCCATAACTTCTTCCTGGACTCAGGTTAACTGACTCCCCTCACTGCACACTAGGACGCTCATGCTATATGATAAGCTTTTCTTGGCTCGCTTCATGCTATCCAATGCTGAATGTAAACACGTGCGATCCTCACTTCCTGAGGTGCTCTTGTCCTCATCACTCTTGCCCATCTGCCAAAAATCTCATCCCTTTCAACCAGAGGCTCAAGTGTTAACCATCTATGAAATCTGATTCCCCCAAGTCAGCCCAAGGTTACTTTCTGTTCTTACATGTACTGAATGATAGTGTGCCCTAGAGAGAAATGACGGGCTTCAGTTAGACAGATCTAGATTGGAATACTTAATCCACCACTCAGCATGTGCCCTGAGGACAAGCTACTTAACTTTTCTGAACCTTGCTTTCTTGCCAAAATAATTCAAAAATTATTTTGTAGGATTCTGGTAACAATCAGATTGCAGATTTACATTGCACCTCCTCAGCAAATAAATGGTACTATTATCATCTATATTAAGTATGTATTTTATCTGTTGCCTCACTGAATTGAAAGGACTGAAAACAAAGAATTACATGATGTCTTAAAAGTTATACTAGCATTCAAAATTATTTATCAAATTAATCATATTAACTACAGCCAAAGACGTGAAAACACAATAGAATTCAAAAATGAAAGTTAATTAGAGATCATAATATAAATTTCATAATGAAGAGTTTGAAGTCCTCCTACAGTATAATGGGAAATTATTGAAAATTTGAGGGCAAGTGATTACATTGTAGCCAAGATCCTGATACTCGATTTTTGTCTAATCATGTGCCCTCATTTCACATGGGTAACTCTGCCTTTCAAGATTTCAAGGATGTTAGCAAAATATTATGATTATGTGTATGCCGAAAACTACAAAATATTACAGAAATCAAAAAAGATCTAAATAGAGAGACATACTTTGTTTATGGATTGCAAGATGCAGTATTATTAGGATCCCAGTTCTCCCTAATTTGATTCATAGATTCAGTAAAATCACAGTAAGATTCCAATAAGGATTTGTAGATAATGGCAAGCTGATTCTAAAAGTTACTCAGCAGGGGAAAGAACTTTAAAAGACAAAAATTCTGAAAAAGGACAAAACTGGAGAAGTTACACTGTAACTAAATCCAAGACTTAATATAAAGCTACTTTTATCAAGACAGCGTGATGCTAACAAATACAGATCAACAGAATACAACAGACAACTCAGAAATAGGCCTACAAAAACATAGTCAACTGATTTTTGACAAAGGTGCAAAAGCAATACAATGGAGAAAGAACAGTCATTTCACCAAATGGTGTTAGGATAAATGAAAATCCCCATACAAAACTAAAACAATATGGTTGAGATATATCTCACATTGCATACAAATTTACCTCAAAAGCATCAAGTATGTAAAACAAAAATTAAAAATTTCATATTACAAAAGAAAATCTCTGACCTCGAGTTTTACAATGAGCCTTTTAGATACAACACCAAAAGCATGATCCACAAAAGAAAAAAAAATCATCCACTGAGCCTTGTTAGAATTCAGAAATTTTGTTCTACAAAGTACACAATTAAGAAAATAAGAGATAAATCAAAGAGTGGGATAAAGTATTTGCCAGCCACCTATGTAAGGACTCATATTCAGCATATAGGAAGAACACTCAGAACTCAACAATAAGCAAGCAAAAAATCCAATTTAAAAAGTGGTAAAAGATATAAACAGAGACTTCACTAAAAAATTGTATGAAAATGGAAAAGTGAGTATCAGGGTCTGGTCATGATCAGTCATCATTAGGACAACGCAGATTAAACTTCAAAAGGGATACTACCACTACCACCTAAATAGATTTTAAAACACCACCAAATGCTGCCAAGCACGTGAAGCAACAAAGATGCTCCTTTATTGCTGGTGGGAAAACAAAATAGTACAGCCACTTAAGAAAACTGTTTAGCAGTTTTTATCAGGTTAAACATATAGACCTAGCCATCACTCACCTAAGTATTTCTCTAAATGAACTGAAAACCCACGTTCACACATACACATCATCATCACCATCATATTTTCATGCACATGTTTATAGCAGCTTTTTAAAGTAACGCTAAACTGGAAACAATCTAGAAATTCATCCGTAAGTGAAATGATACACAAACTATGGTAAACTATACAATGGAAGTATTACATAGCAATAAAAAGGGACAAGCTGTTGATTCACACAACATGATACAAATATCTTAAATGCACTTTGGTGAGTGCATGAAGCTGGATTCAAAGGCTTTTTCTATGTATGATTCCCTTTAGATGGCATTACTGAAAAGACAAACCACAGGGATAGAAAAATGACTCTTGTGGCTGTTAGGGTTGGAAGCGAGAAGGAGTGATGGGCCATTACGGGGCAATCTTTACAGTGATGGAATGGCTCTGTATGGTACTGCAGAGACAGATACAGGACTTTATGAATTTGTCAAGCCCATAGAATTGTACATTAAAAAGAATGCACACTGTTCTAGACATATTTTTAAAAATCAGCCAGGAAATGAGGGAATACCGAGGTAAAATGCAAACATTGAGAAATAAATCTAACTGCGTTACAAACAACATAAAACAAAGGCACTGAAAATATTAGAGAAAAAAGGATCTGACCTAAGAAGCGTGTTAAAAAAAAAAAGCTTAAAAGATCTTATTTATCTAACAGAGAGAAAGAGATCACAAGTAGGCAGAGAGGCAGGCAGAGAGAGAGGGGAAAGCAGGCTCCCTGCTGAGCAGAGAGCCCAATGCAGGGCTCAATCCCAGGACCTTGAGATCATGACCTGAGCTGAAGGCAAAAGCTTTAACCCACTAAGCCACCCAGGCACCCCTGACCTAAGAAGCTTTGGCAATGGCATTTTGGTTAGAAACTAAATGGCTAAAGACACAAGAACTGTATATAAACACTGTACTATATTTGACAATTTTTTTTTCTCAGAGGTCTGGGTTTGTAATTCTGAAATTACATGTGTACTAGGACTAAAGAAGCACGTAAATAAATTATAGATAATGGGAGCCAGATTTTTCACTGACATAAAAAGAAGGTACAAGTAAGGGGAGAAGTCTAGAACAAAACTTGCAGTGGTTTATCAGAGTTGGAAAAGTAACTATGAATACATGCTTATTTTAATCTATGTGCACATATCCAGATTTAGAAATAATTACAGATGTGAATGTACATGTGGAAGATTAGTAATTTTTAAATCAATTATGTGACTAGAGAGAGGGCACCACCCTCTAGGGTTTGTGAGAAAGGGGGCAAACAGAAGGTGGAATTGAGAGACTTTTTCAAAGAGTTCAAGAAAAAGCCTACGACCTTCAGAATTTGGGGAAAAAGAAAATGGAATTACATCTAGCAATAAAACATAGAACAAAAGATTCAAAATCAGTAAAATGACAAATATTTGATGATCCCATATGGTATTATAAATGTAAAATTATAGGGGCGCCTGGGTGGCTCAGTCGTTAAGCGTCTGCCTTTGGCTCAGGTCATGATCCCAGGGTCCTAGGATCAAGCCCTGCATCGGGCTCCCTGCTCGGCAGGAAGCCTGCTTC